>JBBPCY010054184.1:0-12823 GCA_037974405.1 Brachyalestes nurse
CCAGTTCATCACAAGGTGTTGGATGGGGTTGAGGTCAGGGTTCTATGCGGACTAGTCAAGTTCTTCCGCGCCGAACTCATCCAGCCATTTCTTTATGGAGCTCGCTTTGTGCACTGGGACACAGTCATGCTGAATTAGAAAAGGTTCTTCCCCAAACTGTGTCCACAAAGGTGGTAGCATGACATTGTCTAAAATGTCAAAAAGTATTAAAATTGCCCTTCATTGAAATGAAGGATCCACCTGAAATCAATAACTAAGATGTACGTCCTAATATGTTTGTCCATATAGTGTAAGTTGGATCATACTAATAAAAACTTGTGGGTGAAGTCAGTCAGGCTGCTCATACAATGCATATAATATGTGACCATTTATTAAAGGCATCACTTGCATATGTGAAATATGGCAAATGCGAACAGCAATGACAATTAACAAACAAAATGTGCAGTTTTCATTTCACGCTCACTGCAACCCTTAAAGAAAGGCCTCCACTCCATTTCGTGTTGGTGTCTAGCTTTGCCAGTCTGCTTCATTCCGACAAACTTTCCCCCATTTCTCAAGTAAACAAGCCAGCGGGGCATCAATGAAAACCTCAAACGTTACGTCAGCATGGACCTTCAGGAGAGATTCCTAAACTTCCAACGCTCTCATAAATGCCTCTGAAAAACACATAAAACTCATAAAAGAGATTTAAATAGCTGGGTGCACTGAGGCAGTACATCTCCAAGTGCGTCTGAATGCTGACTTCCACTCAGGAAAATGTGACGGAACGAAGGCCGCCTATAAAGAAAGAGACAGGGGCCACGGTCGTGACCTCCTGACGTCAGACCAGTCTTCCCCAGTGAGCTTGCAATCAGATCAGTAAATGTTTAGCCTCTGACATTAAGGCTTTGACAGACAGGGCCAAAGGAGACCTCATGGTTTAGAAGGCCATTCCTTAAACTCCTCATACCATCATGTGGAGACCACTGTTCACTTAGTCAGTCTACCTGAACGTGGCTGCATTGATTTCAGATTATTAGCATCAATGATGCTCAAGGACATTTGTTTGATTCAGAAATATGGCATTACTTGAAAGTAAATGTGTTGGGAATGTTAAGCCATATCACATACAGAACATTCACTAGAAGAATATGCATCAAGCTGGCCTTTGCTGACCTGAATGACTCAGAGGCCTGAGGGTGAATCTAAGGTGCTTTTGTAATTGGAATATGGACAACTCATGCTGAAAGAGATTTAACTAATAAGTATTTAACACTTTGCAAATACCACTTACTTACATATCACTAACAGCTTAAGTTCTACCCCAATTATAGCCACCATTCTCAATCAGCCTGAGGTAATGCTGGCTACACAACATTTTTTTAATTGCTTACTTTAAATCACTTGAAAGCAGATTTTAAGATATTACTTGCCTAATACTGTGATTAGACTGGCCATTTGTTTACACAGAAGGAAGCATGTGCCTTTGTACTGTTGTTACACACTTGCACATTGCAAATTTCAAATATGAATCTAACTGAAGAACTAATAGTAGATATCAAGTCATTTTAAAAGGGCTTTACAAGGGGGCAGTTTAAACCCTTGCCCTGGCCAAACCGAACCCAAGTAACCCACTTAATCAGTGGGAAAATGTGAGATTCTCATGACATGTGAGTCGTTTCATGACATGGTTGGAGAATCTGCCAAATGACTTCATGCCAGGACAATAAAATGCGAAGATTGTCCTGCCTTTTCGTTTAGGAGAGGATGACGAAGCAGTTTGGACAGAAAGCCATAAAAGGCCTGTTTCTCTTGCTCTGCAGGCTGCGTGCCCCAACATGAAGTGGAGCCAGTGGAGTTTTCTTTTTATCTGAGTGATTTTAAAGGAGCGCCCCTGGCCGTGTTTACAGCCAGCACTCAGTGGGTCTTGTGAGGCAGCCTGTGTTGTTCACTTGAACTCAACTAGGTTCTCTGGCTAATGATTAAACTGAGCTCAGTCTGCAGCAGCACAGGGCCAGCACTGATCCTCGGGTATCAGAATATTAGTCTTGCAAACGAATGATAAAAACAAATCGGAAAGTTGTTTCAAATGTGTTCTCTCTTTTTCCCTCCCTTTCTGGCTCGCTCTCTGTCACAGTGTGTCTTCGTTTCTCTCTCTCCCCTGTTTCTCTATAGTATTATATTACTGTCTGTATGTCTTAAACTCTCCTTCCCTATCTTTGTCTCTTTTCATATTTCTTACTCACCCACTCTCTTCTCCCCATATCTTTTGCTCTCTTAATCCCACGTCTCTCCTCTCCCAATATCTCTCCCTGTCTTTCTCTCTCGCGTGCAATGAGAAAAAACAACAAAACAAAACATTTAGGAAACTTTTCAAGCTGAGTCAGGACAACTGAACACAACGTTACGATCCAATTAACCATTAACCCCCGTTAAACCTTCTCAGGCAGCACCAGACATGCCAACGAGGAGCAAAAGGTTTAAATGTCTAGTGGAATGAGACACTTACCATAATTAAACTCAGCTTATCTTCACTTTCTTCACAGTTTCTTCACACACTCTTCCAAACCATCTACACTACCTCGGGCTCTGAGTAGAAAAGGCCAATGTGCTCGTGTGTTTCCATGTGCTTTATTATAGTCCGTTTCTAACCAATGGTCTTTCGATAAACCCCGCCGCCTACACTTGGATTGGCTGGTGGTACACAACCTCCTACCCTATGATTGGTTTATAGGATTCTAACCTGTGATTGGCAGGTATTTTGTACTGAACTAGTTAGCAAAACAGATCAGTTTGATTGTATTATTGCATTAAATTATTATCATTATAATATTATTACAATCGTAAACATTGTATATTATATTATTAAACGTTAGTAAGCATAGTATTATACTTATTATACTGTATTAACATAGTCACCAGTATTTATACGCAGTATTTATAATCAGAATCAGAAAACTTTACTGATCCTGGAGGAAACTGCTTAAAGACCTACTATGGCTGGGACAGCAGGGATTTTTGATGGAGAATCCCCACTTTCAAATTTAAAATTTAAAACAAGGCTTACCCTATTTAGCTTGTACTGGTTATCTAACTACCTATGAAACCTCTCCTCATGTACAGAATACAAACAAAATGCTCTTTTCCCTCTAGAATTAATTAGTATTATTTCCTCTGGTGTAAAATAGTAAAAGAGAAAGTATTTGAAATCTCTGTGCGATTCTGATGGTTCCAGCTTTTGTGTACTATGTTGTGTACTCAGCCTGTAGTCCATTTAAAACTGAGATAGTCCAGCTGAATCCACTTTAAACGAGTGTCCTATTTCCAAACATGTAAATGTTGTGGACTGAAGTTGCTCCCCTGTAGGCATTCAGAGGTGCTACGCTGCTACACTGTATGTTTGTAGACAATGTTAATAGGCAATGTGTTCATTTCTTCCTGGGGTAACAGTCTTTACTCTTCTGGGAAGGCTCTACGATAGATTATCATGGATCATAAATGCTCCAGTTTGGCCCCAAGATATTAAATGGAAGTCCATCACTCGAGAGAATGTGGTGTTGTATTGGGACACATCGCTAAATTACTCATTGTAACGTATGGACCCCTTGCTTCCAGTGAAGGCCATAAGCTTCCAACATTGTGGACACAGTTTGGGGAAGAACCTTTTCTATTCTAGCACGACTGTGCCTTTGTGCACAAAATAAGATGCTTGTTTGTTTGTTTATATTATATTTTATATTTATATATAAAACCTTGATTTCATATTTTTCTGCATTACAGCCCACTTAAGTCAGTAAGACAATTGTAACCCTATTATAAATAAATAAAGTCAAAACAATGTTTTTTTGCTTTACTGAATTAACAGGACTGTGTTACTTTTCTCTAACCGTGGTCTTCGTTTCACTCTGACAGGACAGTGGTGGGAGGCTGGATGGGCTTAGTTTGACAACGACTCAAACTTCTTTTCTTCAATCCAGGGTGTTTTCAGGTAGATCCTGAGTGGGCAGCGACATCTGCTGGATTGATTGGGTCCTGAATGGCACGCACAAAAACAGCAAAACTTCACACATTTGACAGAGACTGGTCATTTCAGTGTTTCACAATGAGTAATAAAATACAGAATAAAAATGAGTTATAAAATACCTGGATACAGGTTGGATATTATCAAATGTATATATTACTGTGCATGTTTATTGTAAAGTACATAGTTCTGTATTGTTTTTTGCAACATCTTGACCGATTTATCTTGCACAGTAAATCATAATAGCAAGTATTTTAGGTAATACTTTGCTTGAAATGCACCCAATAAACTTAGCAAGACAGTAGCTGGTAATTAACTGGCTACTTGTTGCTGCCTTATTAAGCAGTAAGTAAGCTGAACCAAGCAAAGTACACTATGTGAACAGTATCGGCACACATCTGTTTTTCACCGTTTGGTCGAGGCCACTTACTTCCAGTGAAGGACAATCTTAATGCTTCAGCATAGCAAGGTATGTTGGACAACGCCATGCTTCCAAATTTTTGAGTACAGTTTGGGAAAGAACCTTTTCTGTTCCAGCATGCTCCACAAAGACATGGCTGGAGGAGTTCATTGTGGAAGAACTTGACCGGCCCACACAAAGCCCTGACCTCAACCCCATTCAGCACCTTTGGGATGAACTGGAATGGAAATCGCGAACCAGGCCTTCTCATCCAACATCAGTGTCTGACTTCATACATGCTCTACAGAATGAATGGGCACAAATTCCCACAGAAACGCCAAAAGAAGAGTGGAAGCTGTTATAGCTGCAAAGGGGGGACCAGCTCCATATTAAAGTTCATGTATTTGAATGCAATGTCATTAAAGTCCCTGTTTGTGTTATGGTCTGACGTCCCAGTGTTTTTGTCCATAATGTGAATTATACAGTGTTTCAGTGCTCAAGTCTGGTTTCGGTTGCGATTCTGGTCTCAACAAGAAGACGTTTGCAGCGCATTCCTTCATTATAAATGTGCCCTTTAAACCGCACACAAACATCCAGTCTATTTTGCGCCTCTTGCTTTTCAAAGCATATTCAAAATATCCTCCTGTGACATTTAACTTGGGAGCACCTGGTGTAAAAAGCATCATAGAACTTTTGTCTTTGCCACAATGCTTCTGGTATAACACAGGCAAGCACTTGGCTTTATTTGTCTCATCTGATATGTTAAGTCCATTAGCGCTTAATGTACTAATGAGCAGCCAGTTAAGTGCCAATTACTGACTGATTTGGCTTAATAAGACCATTACAAGTGCTCTGGAGAAATGTTCGGTTTTGCTGCTTGATTAGCAGTTTCTGATTTGATATGCTAGTTATTGGCTCGATACGGTTTATGAATAATGAATAATATGATGAATAATATCCAAATAAAGGTGCTAGTGTACCCTAGTTACTGATGATTAATTCTATAATTAGCAGCCAATTAGGGCGTACTGACCAAATTTCAATGCATTATAATGCCCCCCTGTGCTAAAGGGTTATTTTCACTTCTAAAATCAGAAACATGGACATGTTTATGTTACATAGACATGTTTTCTATGCCAGTTTGCAATATCTTAACATATTACATAAAATTGTGTTTTTCTTAGCAAAACTGAAGGAAACACTGCCAAAAGTCCTACCTTGGGAACAACACGTTTTATCCCTCTGTCTTACTGAGCACACAGTCCACACACTCTTTTAACACTCCTTAGGCTGTTAGAGTTGCAATATATGTCTATAACAACAGTTTGGAAATGAGTAACTGTTTTAAAATCAGCTCGTAATAACAAGGAAGACACTTTGATTAACGACGTTGAAGCCGACTGTTGTGCTGGTATTTACAGTGAAAACTGTAAATGTGCAACATTATGATAGGTTTAAGATCTGCTTTGGGTTTAAATTGTGTTTTTAAAATGCATTCATGTTATAAAGGTTAATGCAGAGATCGATAAAAAAGGTAAAAAAGTCTCCAAAAAACCTTTCCCACTTTATTATTAATATTTTACCATTTTTTTACGTGATGTGCAAGAAATGAGAAGACAGGTGTGGGTTCACTGGTTGTTGAATAGTAAATATAAATGGTTACTTTTGCATTTATGACCACCATGGCCCTCACCACACCTCCAAGACCCCCTACCAGCACAATCACCCCCACCATGATCCCCAGCACAACTATCATGACCCCCACCAGAACCACTATGACCACCACCACCATGACCCTCACCATCACCTCCAAGACCCTCACCACAACCATCACGATCCCCACCATCAAGACCCTCGTCACATCATGGCTTATATGTCAAAGAATGTTGAGTTAATGGGCAGTACAGAAGATGGAAAAACTGTCCGACATATCACCGAATAGTGAAATCGGGTCGGACCCTGTGTCTGTCAGCAGGAGGCGCTCTATGTCCACTTTCTCCAGATCATTTAGAGCTCATTGATTCTGGGCATTGGTGGGTTGTCCACGCCGGGGCACAGCGGCATTATAAAGGCATCAGCGAGGGAAAGAAAGAGCAGGAGATAGAGAGAAAGAGAGAGAGAGAGAGAGAGCTAGGAGAGCACCTCGCATTGCTCTACAGTTGGACTGCACAGCTGAACGGACGCTAGAAGGATCGTCCTAACTCAGGTAAGTGGCTATTTAAATCACTTTTGGCTTTTTGCCATGTCGTTGGACGTTTTTGAACACTTCTCAATTGGAAGCCCCTCTGAATGCCTTCGCGTGACTCGGGCTGTAGAGGGGAAGACTGAAGCCCCCTGGGATCAGACCATGTGCTTCAGTGGAACTCAAAGCCCACTCCATACTAGTCACATTGCGAGAAACGGCCAAACTACCTCCTGCCTGCATTAATTGAGCCTGATTGGCTTCATGGCAGGAATGCTGATGAAGTCTGATTCTAATGCATGTGGCCAAGTTGGGGTCTTTGGCTGTCTGTGTTTGGGGGAGACAAACCACAAACAGCTCATTGATAACTTCAGGATGCTTCATTCTGTTAGTGGAGAAAAAAAGGACATGTTTCCTTTTTATAATTAGAGAGTAATCTATAGTTCGTTTGCAGCGAATGGTAAGATAATTTGTTGAGTTTTTTCCCTTTGGTCTCTCTTTTCATTGTGCATTTGTATGCATGGGGCATTTGGAAAGTTAAAGGTCAGTTTCACAGACGGAGGTCAAGTTGAGACACAAAGGGCACTTTCCTGGGTGAAACAAGGCCGGTGCGGAGGAGTTTTAAACTGAGAATCAATCTTAAATCATGGGGCTGGACAATATTAACACATGTGTATCATGATATATCATTTATATATTATATATATATGCAAAAATAAATAATGTAATAATTAAGCACCAATACTGTAAATGATAAATTATTTACAATAGTATGTGCATGTTTTACACGTGTGTTGCATTTACTGTTGAGTTTGTAAGAAATGTGTAGATTGTTCATGTTTAATTTGTCTGAAAAATGTGATATTGTGATTCACTGTTTGAGGGGTGTGGGGTGGGGGGGTTGGCCATATCATGATAGAACTTCACGCTAGTGAAGGTGTAAACTACTTGTGAAACCTATATAGTGCAATGCTCTACTGGAGGACACTTTTTTTTGTTCTGGTGCAAATTGACCCTATCATAGCTTTCAGAGTAATGGCCTTTTTCATTGATGCTTTGTAGAACCTCGTTAAATCTCTTAGCAATACTGCATCTGAAGTGACATCATATTTATAGGCTTGTACGCACACCAGAAAACTTTTGACCAAATGTTGCTGAAAAATAATTGCCTTAATACAATGACTTCACATTTCATGCAAGATGGCTGTAACATACATTAAGTTAGTTAGGACAGCCTGAATGAGTCACTGCAGCTGTTTTCCATAAAGCATTTAAATACAGTCTGCTAATTAGAAAAAACAGCTATGGTAAAGCTCCAAAAGTATTACTAGCGGCATTCTACAAAAGCAGAAGCAGAATGCCACCCCTGCGCCCCTGTACTTCGTGACCCCTCAAGGCATTTGAGGTCAGTGAAGAATTTGAGCATAATGTGCTCAGTTGTGGCGAGATGCTCATGGCTAATGTCATGTTAAGAGGAAATCAGGAGTATTGTTTTTTGTGTGGCTCTTTAGTTAAATACTTCTCTGTAGCTCATATTATCCTCTACAGCAGGGATTACCAACTCTGGTTCTGGAGGGCCGTGATCCAGCACGTTTTGGTGATTTGAGGAGAACCACCATCAAACTGTGCTGGACACTGGCCCTCCAGGATTGGAGTTGGTAATCCCTGCTCTACATATTCCTCTATACAGAACTTGAAATGTTACATTTGATTTTTTTACTTTGACCCGCTAATTTTTATGTGTCAAAAAGAGTCACAATTCAGTGTTACACGACTGTTTTCCAACCTGTATGTATCCCATTAAATGACATTACATTACATTACATTACATTGCATTAATTTGGCAGACGCTATTATCCAAATTGACCTACAGCACGAGGAACATCTCAGGAAAGAAGAGAGTTCTAAGTGCTAAAATCTTTATATTGTCAAACACTTAATCCCTTAGAATTTTTGTTACAGAGTTAAAGATGTACATATGTAAATGAACTCTCTTCTAATTGGCTGTCCTGTATTGTGCCTCATTCAAAAAACACACCTGGCTATACTATTCTTCGTAACTGCTAAACTGCTGTTGACTGAATAGGCACATTTATGTAAATATGTCATTTTTGTGACTTAACAAAAACAATTACTAAAAAAAACCCACTTTTTGTAGCTTATTTCCCACTTGTGGACCATATGGGCTGGGGAATAGAACTTAAACAGCATTTCTATACTACATAAAAGTCTTTTATTTTAAAATTAGCTTTTTTCCGTTAAGGACCCCACCCTTCCACAAGGGATCTTAATGCTTATAAAGAGACTGAACAGGGCCTTCGGTTCTCTGCTGTACGTTTGTATGGTGAGACTTCTCACGTAATAATTACTCATTTATACACTAAACCACTGTTTACACAATAAACACATACTTAACGGACATCAGTGCTATGTTTCACTTGATCGAGAAACAAATCACAGCACTCTGAGAAGACACTGGCTTCTGCATTGCCTCACCTTTCTTTAGACAGACTTGTAAAACAGTCTGACACATGTTGGATGAGTCACTGCTGCCTAGCCATGCTACAGAAAGCGAGACATGACAGAAAGACTGGCTTTGAACGCAGTTTGTCCTGCAAGCTGTACTTCTGTGCCATTATAACAAAAGCCAGGCCCCTGGTGTAGTGGCAAATAACAACAATTTACAAGGGTTATGCCTTACAGCTTAAAGTGCTTCTCAGAAATAATGCTCATTGGCGTCCTGCATATGGATTATGTGTCCGCTTTGATTGGTATGCTGTACTACTAATGTGGTTTTGGATATAAGATTGCAGTGCTTTGTACTCATAGAAGCATGCAGATTCACATTTCTTTCCTCTTTAAAATGATGTTTGGGATTAGAGTGAGATACCGATTAAAAATGTTTGCACGTCCATTGTCGCCTTCCTCAGTAAGAGTATTACCTTAATTCTGCAGTTGTGTATTTCACAAATATGCATACTGTACTCATAAAAAGCCCTGTTTACTAGCCAGCCTCTGTTTCTTTGGAGGTTGAGTGAGGTGGTCTGTATCTGAGTGATATACGGTGATACTAAGAGGATTCACTATCCAGCTGATGTGGCCTGTGGCATTCGGCTCATGAGAAAAGAATGCCATTGATCTTGCCAGTAACAACATCCTGTACAATAGCAAGCAGGCACTTTTCTGTGCCTATTGTGGTAGTAGGGCTGCAAAAAAGCAATATTTTGCTTAAAATAGATGCAACAACTATAATAATGTCCTGTCACTGTACTGACAGTTTCAGACTATTTCTTCCCAATCAAAAATGTCAATGGCACATGAAGCAGCTCTTACCTGGTAAAAAGGAATGGTACAAAGCGAGGTGCTTTGTTACATGCATCTGTCTTAAGCCTGCCCATAATTGTTTTGCCATTTTTTGCACAGACTTGTTTTTGTGCCTTTATCCATAACTGTTTTTTTCCTTTCACTGTCAGTGGACTCACTCGTTTTGAAATGAGTTTTGCCAATGATGTCAAATATATTTTTAACACCTATACAACAGTAAATGTTAGTCAGTTCAAATTCTAATAAAATACGTTTTCTTAGAAAATAACAAAATTTGAAAATGAGCTGTTTGTAATTGAAGCATTTTAGTGAAGGTGAGCGTCTGCAAGCAGGCTTTCATGCACAAACAACCTAAAGCATCTACTACCTTACAGGACGAAATACACAGGGAACATCAAACAGTGTGAGTGTTTCCTGTTTCAGGCTAGATCTGATATATGGTTTGATCAGATTAGTTCAGTTTTCCCTGATATCTGATCCAGCGTTTTCTGATGACATCGTCTGACATCGATACTGATGCACGGCATCGGATTGGGCTCTAGCAGCAGTAGCACGCTGTCATACAGTAGTGAATATAAAGTGCTTTGTCTTATGCACATTTCATACAGCCTTAAAGAATGAATTCCCACATTACCGTGCCCTCAAACAAGAGGCTTAACAAAAGCCCCTCCCAACATTAGTGTTTTTATTGCAGGATTTCAGCCAGTGTGGATAAATTCATAAAACCTTAATATCAGCCATCAGATGATATATCCGTCAGGCCCCAGTTGTAATTATTGGAAAACAATAATTAATACATTTTCCCATTGAATTAAGAAGGTGTGGGGAGCCCCTCAGGCCCTTGACTTGGGGGCTGGTTGGGGGAACTTTAATAAGAGGCGATGGGTTTATAGAGCCTTTTGCAAAGATGGACGAGCAACTAAGTTGGTTTCAATCAGCCAGTATTAACCCTAATCCCCCCACTCTCTCTCTCTCTCACACACATGCATCCCCAGTGGAATAGCAGTGTGTCACAGCCCGAGCGGGTTTGCAGCCTGAAAGAAGCATCTCTTCTCTATAGCTGGAGGGAAAAGTGGATTTTTATCTGTCCGGACTGAGACAGGGGGCTTATCGTATCTGTTTGTTGACGCCATGAATCGAGAAGGAGTTTGGATTTTATTGACGACCTTTTTCTCTGGGGCCCTGCTCCTGTGTGTTTTGGCATTTTTGTGCTTCTTCACCTGCCGTCTGGCATCCAAGGTGCTTCCCGTTGGAGCACCGATGCATCTCTGAGCGGGAACTGGGCTTTGAGAGGTTGTAAAGTCTGCCTTACTCCTTCTGTCTGTTAGTGCAGGGCAGTAGGTCGTCAATGGTGTTAGATTGGTCTGAAAGAGCAGTTATTCTCAAAGTATGGTTCTGTGAAAATCTTTCATTATATTATGTGGACGTTCTTGAAAACTACTCACATATTACCTATTTCATTTGCAGAAATGGTTCTGAGGGGAAACCAGAAGTGAGTGTTCTATGGTATTGCTTCAGGGAAATATTTTTGACACATTTCTGTGTACATAAGATCTTTTTGCTGTCTGGTTAAAGTTTACACTGCAGCAAAATAACTGCCCAAAGTAACTAATGTTGTATTAGGAGTCTTTTTAAGGGTGTTCTCACCTGGTTAGCGAATCAAACCCTGGTCTGCTCTATGAAGGGCAATCCAGTATGCTAAACAGTCCACAACCTCTTAACACCCAAAAATGGAATCTGCATTTCCATTAGGTCTGATGAATATTCAACACATTAACAGTTTTTAAAAGTTACTGCAATCCCCCATGTATTTATTTTGTAATTGTTGAGACTGGGTGTGTGTCCAGTGGAAATGACAACAACGAAAACGTTTTTGGCTTTAGGCCGCTGTTGGTATGGTGTTGGGGGTAACATTGCTGTCTTCCACTTGATAGACTGAGGTTTGATTAACTGCTTGGGAAAGAACCAAGTACTTCGGCAAGACTCCCCGTACTACATTAGTGACCTCTGTAACATGACTAGACTGTAAGTTGTTATTGATAAGAGCGTGCCGTAAACGGAAGTGTACCATAACAATCAAGAGCAGAGGTATTTGAGTGTTTTTGTATGCTTGTGTGTCCAGTACATCCAATACATTTTGGCTTGGTATAAGCTGTAAAGCATTCAGTCGCTCATGTACTGTACTGCTATTTTCTTGAAAGTAAATGCATGGTACAGTGCAGTATATGGACAAAATTATTGGGACATACCTCTTAATTATTGAACTCAGGTGGCCCCTTAAGAAGGCCCATTAAGAAAGGCAATCTTAATGCTTCTGTAAACCAGAACATTCCGGACAACACCATGCTTCCAACTTTGTGGACACAGTTTGGTGAAGGCCCTTTCTATTCTTGCATGACTGTGTCCCAGTGCACAAAGCAGCTCCATAAAGACATGGCCGGATGAGTTCAGTGTGGAAGAACTTGACTAGTTCACACAGACTCAACTCAACCCCATCCAACACCTTGAACTGGAACAGATTGCGAGCCAGACCTTCTCATCCAACATCAGTTCCTGACCTCATATATGCTCTACAGAATGAATGGGCAAAGGGGGAACAACTCCATATTAAAGTATATGTATATTTGAATGCAATGTCATTAAAGTCCCTGTTGGTGTAATGGTTAGGTGTTCCAATACTTTTGTTGATAAAGTTTATGTGTGTGTTCAGTATACACACACACACACACACACACACACAGGTATATATATATATATATACCTACTAGTCGGTCAGCAAAGTCGAAGTTGAGTCGACTAGTTGTTTGATGACGTCATCACTTATGGAGCGGAGGAACACAGGTGTGCAACATTGAGCAACTTTTATTAAAAGTTCTCTGTAACATTAACAGTCAACATGACAATTAAACAAAACAAA
>JBBPCY010054215.1:0-12821 GCA_037974405.1 Brachyalestes nurse
GTCAGTAAAACATTTGTTCACATTTCTTTCATTTAATCTCCTCAGTGTGACAAAGATCAGACAGTCTGACAGAAAATAGTATTTTGCACCAACAAAGTATAAAGAAATGAGGGGTAGCTCAAGACTTCTGCGGGTTTTAAGTAAAAAGTGTTAACAATAACAATACCTGTAGAGAGGGTTCAAAGCAATGATGTCACGGATGGTCTTCACAATCTCTGCTGTCAGAGCCTGGATGAAGACAAAGAGCTTGTTATTCCAAAACTAAGCTATTAAACAAAATCTGCACAGCAGTTACAGCACCTTACAGTACCTTGACCTCCTCTGTGACCTGGAACTCTTCATGTATGACATTTTCCACCTCCACCATGAGCACCTCGTTGGTGCCAGGCAGAGGAACGGCCTCCACCACAAACTCGGCGTCCTGCACTCCCTCAGTCATCGCATCGGCCAGCGAGGCCGAGTCCTTGCGGTTCCGCTTAGACTTGCGCCGGGGCGACCTGGACTCACCCTCAGACTCCAGGGGCTCATCAGCCTCGATGTCCAGCTGCTTAGTGATTCGAATCCTACATAAATGTGAACATTAGTGATGTAAACAGGGGTGCAATATCATCACCTTTTACTGCCAGTCCTGATTTGTATTGATTACAGCCAAATCCATTAATTTTTACTGGCCTCAAGTTTGAGTTTTGCTGAGTGGTTGGAACTCCTTTATATAGGCTCCCTGTTTCTTTCATTTAATCTACTGAGTATGCCAAAGATAAGACAGTCTGATTAAAAGCAAAATATAAGGAAATGAGGGGTGACTCAAGATTTGACAGTCCTGTAAATGCAAACACATTCATATAGACTCACCTTTGGGTCATAAAAGTGCTACACAGACTGGTGCAAAAATAAATAAACCACCAGTTGCTGACCTGGTTTTAGGAGCGAATATTAACTGATTAAATTCCTGGCTTATTCTAATGGTGCACCCCTCAATTAATGAAAATTGTAAAATTATGATTGCACCTTTTCGAATTACAGCATTTTTTTAGGTCCAGTTATTAGAGACCACGAACCAGTCCACATTTTGACCAGTTTTTAATTCTCAATTCAATATAATGGTTTTTAATATATTTTTAATGAAAACAAAGCGATGAATAGAGACTTTTTACCTTCTGTGTCCCATTACAATCATGCGGAGTTTGTCCCCGAGGTCTTGCATCTCATGGATCTGAACAAAAGTCCCTGTGTTGTAAACGGCGTCCAGATTCTCCACAACGTCAGACTCATCACTGACAACATAAAGACAAAAGTAAGTGGCCATTCAATTCCTGTCCATATGAAACCAGTGCACTTTATTTCACTCCAGTCCGTACTTATCATCCTTCTTCAGAAAAACGCCAGCATAGGGCTGAGCCAGTCGCACTTTTCTCCTCAGCAGATCCATCAGTTGTTTATTCTTCACCTGGAGAGACAGAGAACCCAACTGGTTAAAAAAATATGTTCATGTTTTGCTGCTCTTTCTCTCGGCACGCTGCCACTCAGCCACTTGTGGGCGGAGACTATCCTGAAAGCTCTCCCTGGTTCAAAGATCTTTTTTCCAGTTTGTCTCTAAAACCTAAAATAATAGATTTTTGTTAATTGTTTTTCTTCATGTTCATTTGTGTATGGCATCATTTTAAAACCCCTGTAGCAATTGTTATTATTACATGTTTTTAAATAGCACTAACTTTGGTTTTGCGTGACACAGGAACATCAAACAAAGCTCAGAATTACTTCCATTTAAGGAGCTGTTTTACCATATGATGAGGATTTAACATTTGTTAAACTTCCAGCATGAATTCCCTGACCACTAGGCCACTGTATCTTTAGAAAAATGCATGCAATATAACCAAGCAAATATCATTTTTTTAAAAATGTGAAAAAATGGGCACAAGATTTTAATGTCTATCAGCGTTTAGCCAGCAGATTCAAAATGTACTGTCTTTATGAACATGCTGATGTATTAAGACCTCCTCAGAGATCCAAACTGCTGAAAAAAACATCCAGAGATCTAAACTGCTGAAGTACCATGTCCAGCAGGACTTTCATCGTAAACAAAAGGAAAGCAACTCACAGAAAACCTCTCGGAAAAGCTGCCTTTTTACCCAATTGTGCACCCACAAAGATCAGATGGGAGCCCATTTACCCAGTGTTACAGGGGTAGGGGGGTGATGTAATAGTCAGTAAGCCTTTCATTATGAGCGTTTCTACCTCAGTGAATATGTTCATTCTGACTGACATGGACTGACGACAGAAGCACCTGTCACAGGCATCTAGACCCTGAACTGATCAATATCAAAGTATTTCACAAAGATCACGTTATCAGTGTCTCAAGTGACTAGAAAAGTTAGTTATTATTTACACACACGTAAGTACATACATACACATATGTACATACACACTTCTCACAAATTGCACATGTTGCAAAATAAATGTATAGTACACTAATTAGAATAGAAAAAAATGTTCATCCACTGTCTGAGCTATACTCCAGAGGGATGGTGGGACCAAACAACTGGGGGGTTAATAATAATAATAACGAAGTACGCAAAGATCTCCCATAAAAGAATCGAGCTGACATCTAAAGCGACAGTCAGCACCACGGTGCGGCGATACAGGCGGTATACCGCCCAGTCCCCGGCTGAAGGAGAGCCGGGACGTGCACCCACCTCGATGATCTTGATGAAGCGGGGAAAGACTGGGTTCCTGCTGACCGCGATGAAGGGCACTGTGGGGAACACCTCCGGGACCAGCATGGGCGTGAGCGCGGTCATCTGCGGAGCTCCGTACACGGGTCCCGCGCCGTCTCCCCCGGCATCCTCCGGCCCGTCTTGCCCGTCCTGCCCGTCCTCACCGGCCGGCGCGTCCCCCCGGCTCCCTGTCACCAGCCCCCTACACCCGTAGCTCACCCAGCCGGACAGCACGGGGCCCGGAGAGCCCCAAACAGGGGACAGGGCTGAGGAAACCCGTCTCCAAGACCGGAGCCCCGCGTCCCGGCACCCACTGCCCACCAGCGCCCGGGACAACACCGGGGACACCCCCGGGCCACCCATGCCGGGCCCGCAGGTCGAGTACCGTAGCGGCACCCGCACCCCAGCGCGGACAGCGTGCGTGTGAGTCCAGAGCGCGCGGCGGTACGGAACACTCAGCCGCGTGCACAGCGCCATCATCACACTCACACACTCCTCACACACACTCACACACCACACACACACACTCACAGTTCACACACACTCTACACACTCATCCAGAGAGTTCTACTGCGGCGCGGGGTTACTGCGTCACACTGTTTACACACCATACACAGGAGGGGCGCCGGGACACGTCATGAACATGCGCGTCCTCTGCTTATGCAATTCATTAAAATATAACATATTAATGGATTGCATATACGAATATAAAATGTATATAACGTTATATGAAAGAATTGGGTAGTATATATATATATAGCAGCCACCTACACACGTTCAGTTTTTACTGCTACACACTTGTTGTTAGAAAGTTCTTGGTGTAGTAAGTGTGGAACAAGGGCAAGGGGACACACCGGCGAGTGGAACGTGCACACGGTTGAGTGTGACGTCAAAACATTGCGCAGCAGTACTCCACGTGTGGAGCCTAACAGAGCAGCCCGACACGATTAAAGTTTCCAGATTAAACCCCTTTTTTTACAGACATGGGGAAGAAACTAAAGGTCGGAAAGACCCGGAGAGACAAGTTTTATCATTTAGCGAAGGAAACGGGTGAGTGGTCTGAACCGAGCCGCTTTCTTCATTATTAACTAACTGGCTAATGCTAACAGGAGCCTGACCAGATCTAAAACGTAACCCACGTTTGTCTATGTATAATCTTAGATTTATCTTTTCACTTAATTCTGCTCCGTGGCTTCAGATCCTGGACTGTTTTCCTCCTGCTCACTCCTCCAGCTTTAGTGTTTTATTTTAGACTGACATGCAGAACTGTGCAAAAGTCTTTAGCTAACTTACCAGTCATTTCCTCACATTTTGCTTACAGATAGACAGACTTGTCTTGTATTTTAATGTGGTCTTGAGGAACAGTTCTCCCATGCTTCCTGAAGGGCTTTCAAAGACTTATTTTCAATCAATTTTATTTACACCCCAAACCCACCAGTGCAGCTCTGAGTGTTTATATGGATGTTGATGGTAAAATAGTGAATCAGAACTAAAGCACTTTTATTCGGGGACTGTTTTGCCCTCTGAACGCCCTGCATGTATCCCTCCACCACCATACATTTAAAAATGTATAACGTTATATTTTTTGTCCTTAATCATGTAATAGACTAACCGTTTCATGTGATAACTTTCTGTGAAGGAGCTTTGAAATGCGTTGGGTCCCATTCACCAGCATTGTGAACAATTCTGACTCGTTCAACTACACAGGGTGGACAAAATTATTGGGACACCGGTTTTCGGGGTTTAGGCTAGATCTCCGGTGCGTCACCAGATCAAGACATTTTTGGACAACGCCATGCTTATAACTTTCCAATGCAATGTCATTACGTTCCCTGCTGGTGTAATACTTTCGTCCATCTAGTGTATATACTGTACTGTTCAAATGTCTTAGGCACCTTCAAAATATTAGGTTTTTATTTTCATTAATAGTATTAAATACACAAAATAAAACTAAAAAGAACAAATACAAATTCTACAGTAAGTAGTGATGTTAAGTTCAGTATATCAGTGTGTTATTGGTGAAGTCCAGTATTACTGTAGTTTCATCAGAAACTGGTTTGACTCAAGCAGTTCTTAAATCAGAAGCTGCCGATGGAATTTCACAAATCCATACAAGGACTGGAGGAACCAATGAGGAATCTAGAACTGAACCTGTGTTCTCCTCTCTAGCTCACACAATATCAACTACTTTTTACAAACAAATCTAATCCTGATACTTTTTTTTTTACTGCTTTCTTGTTTTTTTTTGCTGGCAGAAAGATACTATCACATGCAGAGAAAAATGTCTTTTTGAACAAAACAATTTGAACAGCATTGTAATGTAAACCACAGTAATAGAGAAATATTGAAACATCAATTGACTTTCACACATTAAGAAGATATTACAAATACCGCATGTATCTGAATGATACAGAGCATGTTTTTATTGATTGGTTCTTTGTTTCCAGGCTATCGGTCCCGTTCATCTTTTAAGCTTATTCAGTTGAATCGTAAGTTCAACTTTCTTCAGAAGGCCAGAGCTCTTGTGGACCTTTGTGCAGCTCCAGGTGGATGGTGAGTCAGGGTATTATTAAAATCTGCATCAGGAAACTTTATTAATCCTGGAGGAAATTGTTTATGACTTAACAGAGACACAGAGACGAGAACGATATAAAATATAATGTCAAAATAAAACTCCCAAAAAATACATATAAATATATATATTAATACTACAGATGTAAATAAAATTACTGATGAAGTAGTATTTTTTTATTGATGTATTTAATTATGCATTCATTATTTTATTTGTATATTTTAGTCTTTACTTATATTATAAAATAACATATTTTATTTTGAGTTAAATACTTTTATTTTGGTTATAGTTGCTATTGCGCGTAATAGAGACATAAGTAGTAATATTGCAACTATTGAAACTATTGTCAGTTTATTTCAGTAGTAATACTGTCCCACACGTGATCCTGTACATTTTCCCTCGTGCAGGTTGCAGGTGGCTTCCAAGTTCATGCCTGTTTCCAGTCTCATCATTGGTGAGAGCAGCAACATTTTAATTCAGTCATTATCCCTCACAATCCTGAGAACATTTTTCTGGATTCTGCATTACTTCTTCTTTTCTAATATTTAGCATTGCGTTAAATTGAGTGTAATGTATTCATAGTGGTACATTACACACACACTCACACACACATCCACCCCTCCACTGTTTCACACACAAACCCTTCCACACACCCCTTATTCTCACACACATGACTGCACATGATTTTTTCACTGTTTTACAATCAGAGATATGAATGTTTTTAGGTATTTCTACTTTTTTTGATAAACAACTACATTTCATGTGTTTTTTTTATTATTATTATTTTATTATTTGAGATGTCTGACTCTATATGACATGATCATGAAACAAAGCTTCCTGTGACGTCTGAAGCTCCACTGTCGACCCAAACACACACAGAAACTCTAAATGTTTGAGTACGACTGTTTTTGCAGTCTTGTCATTCAGGTCAGCACCTGATTAAATTGGAGACACTCACAAATGAACAGCTTGGACATTGTTGTATTTCATAAAACAGTCCTGAACTGTTCTTTGTGTTCTGATGATCAGGAGTGGATCTGGTCCCCATCAAGCCCATCCCCAACGTGGTCACCCTGCAAGAGGACATCACGACTGAAAAATGCAGACAGGTGGGAGTTCTGTTACCCAGCCTAAGGTGCCAGTTTAGCTTGTGTTTATGGGGGTTTATTGGTGATTTGTATGTGTATCTGTTTAATAGGCTCTCAGAAAGGAGCTGCAGACGTGGAAGGTTGACGTGGTTCTTAATGATGGAGCCCCCAATGTAGGAGCCAACTGGCAGCATGATGCCTTCTCTCAAGGTGATCAGTCAAACTGATCCAAACTATTAGATGTAATGATTTCAGTACAGTGCTGAAACACCTAAAACATGGTATTGAAATGAAGTATATTACTGTTAACCCTCACTCTTATCTGAGGATCCGTCATTTACAGTCTGTGGAAATTGATGGTCATTGATCAAAACTAAGTGTCTGTGTGTGTCCTATCAGAGTAAAGATCTTATACTGCTGACAAAGATGTTGTCAACGATAACCTTTTGTCTAAAGAGTATAAATTCTAGTGGCTGTGATTTAAAAAAATCACCGAGCCGAGCATTTGTGTATAACAATAGTGTGTTAGAATTCAGACATTTTGGTTCATGGCACTAATTCTGACCTACCAGTAGCATCGTTAATGCATATTACTGTCATTATCATTAATAGGGTCTTGCGCTTTTATTATAATTCTGAAATTGACTCTTTCTTTATAATTTCCATGCATACATGAAACTTAAGGAGCACTCTGGCTGTTTGGCCAGTTTACTATTTTGCATATTTGCTGTATCTGTTTTATAATGTAAGTCTGTAAATATGAATTGAATGCTGTGTATGTTGCTGATGGTTCCAGTTTAAAGACCAGGAATCTTATTTGGGCACTTTGGGGCAGATATTTGAGGGTGGGCTTTTTGAAATGTTTTGTCCCTCAGTACTGAATATTGAGCTGATATGGGGTTTCCAATGGTTTAGTAATATGACTAATGAATGCTGGGTACTGTCGCTGGAGAACATGTATGGACAAAAGGACAAAAAGGATTTAAAATGGTGCATTTTGTTAAATTGAGGCTGATCCATATTCTTATTACATGTTAATATGCAGATTAAGTTTGATTCTGGTTCACATTTTATTGGACTGTGTTTGGGTTATGCAGCTCTTGTTATTTCTGAGTGGTTTCTTGGGTATTAAAGAAATGGCTTCATTGCTTCATTGCATTGCTTTCTTCTAATAATTAAACCTAAGTTATGAGTAATAATGAAAAGTGTATTTACATATTTATCTCCTCAGCTCATCTCACCCTCATGGCGCTCAAGCTGGCCTGCGAGTTTCTCGCAAAAGGAGGGTCTTTTATCACCAAAGTCTTTCGCTCCAAAGACTATCAGCCCCTGATGTGGATCTTCCAGCAGTTCTTCAAGAAGGTGCAAGCCACCAAGCCTCAGGCTTCCCGTAACGAGTCCGCCGAAATCTTCGTCATCTGTCAGGGTAATGTGCACCTGTTTATTGTTTCTCTTTGATCTCTGAACCTTCTGCACGTTCATAACACCACCTTTCATCTTCCTCGTCAGGTTTTCTGGCTCCTGACAAGATTGATAACAAGTTTTTCGATCCCAAGCATGCCTTCAAAGAAGTGGAAGTGCAAGTGAAGACAGTTAAAGAGTTGGTCACTGTAAAGAAGCCCAAAGTAGGTTCTGGCATTAAGAGAATCATCAAGAAATAATGACATCACGTGTTTTTGAAATGATCTGTTTGTTTGTTGACATCACGTGTTTTTGAAATGATCTGTTTGTTTGTTGACATCACGTGTTTTTGAAATTATCTGTTTGTTTGTTTGTTTGTACAATAGGCAGAAGGCTATAATGATGGCGACCTGACGCTGTATCACACGTTTTCGGTCACTGAGTTTTTAAAGGCGGAAAACCCTGTGGACTTCTTGAGCAAAGCCAGTGAAGTAAGGGCTTCTGCCTTTCGTTTTTTTCCCTTTCTCTGTTTTGTTTTTTGCTCTCTTCTAAATTATTTATCTTTTTATTCCTGTACTTTCTTTTCTCTTTTGTAGCATCCTTTATAAATAAAAACATAAATTTGCATAAAACGGATAAATTAAAACGAGAGCATTTCCTGAACAGGGAGGGCCTGTCTGAAAATCTGTCAGTCTGTTAGCTCCATTACATGTGGTTGTGAGTGTTGTACATGTGTAACCACGTGGTAGATCTTTTCATTTGTAGGCAATTTGAAAAAGTGTTTTCCGTTGTATATATTTAATTGATTATGTTTATCAATTGTGCAAGAGTCAGGAAGCAACCAGTGCCAAGCAATGGCTTTTTGCCAACAGATATTATAATTTTTTTTTCCAACACTGTTACCACTGCTACCACCACAACCACTATTATACCATCACTACCACCGCCACCATTACAACGTTCTACTACTACTATCACTACCACCACTACAAGCAGTGAATTTACATATATTCACCATATGGCAGTTTAAACCTGCCCATTTATGATAGTGTTTTTGGAACAGATATGATTTACATTTTAAAGGGGCAGCAAACAAACATAGCCTTATTATTTAAGTTGGAATTGGTCATGCAGAAATGAAATGATTGTATTTGGTACAATAAATTGCATAAACAACACAAATGGACCTCAGAGGAAAGAGTAAAGACATAGAAAATATAGAAAATGGTCACGCAGTGGTGTTCCCTCTGTAAGCTAACATAGAAGAAATGCATTAACATTTACTAAACATCAGTGTACGATGATCAGTTGTCAGTTGATTAGGTTATTGATTTATTACTAATTTACAGACTAATTCATGCACAACTCAGCTCTTTTTGACTTTTTGTAGGTCACTTTTGACAATCCAGAGCTTGAGGCCCATTCAGCCACCACTGCGGAGATTAAAGAGTGCTGCAGAGACATCAAAGTTCTAGGACGAAAAGAGCTCCGGTGAGTCCGAAGGCTACAAGCTTCTGATCTATTGTCAGGTTAAACACTACACGTGTGGTTAGTATTATTTTTTTTGTTTGTTTGTTTGGAAATCAGTCTCTTGCTGTCATGGAGATCCAAGCTAAGGAGATTTGTAGCCAAAAAGCTGAAAGAAGAAGCCAAGCAAATGGACCAAGAAATTAGGTACTGCATAACTTCACAACTAGAAACCGAAGTGATTTATCTACCAAACTGTCCTTAAGTATTTTCCATATCTGTCCTTTTGGCCCAGCCTTTCCTCAAGCGAAGAGGAAAGTGATACAGAAAGGGAAACTAAGAAGAAAAAGGCAGAAAAGAAAGAGGAGCAGGAGAAGGAGGCAGAAGAGAATGAAGAAGAAGAGATGGAGATGAAATTGGCTGAACTGAAAGCCGAAGAGATTGCAGAGTTAAAGCGGTAGGTTTTCTGTTCGGTGAGAGTGACCGAATACAGCTAGAATCCAGATTAAACCCCACACACAGTGACCTCCTGTACATTTTGTATCGGTAAAGATTTAGTAATTCTTTTACTTTTAATTGTAATTGAAAAGCCAATATGCATAAAAATTGTAACCTCATTAATAACTAGAAATGCATTTTTGGAATGCAAAGTGTGATTGTGCACCACTGCTTGGACACAGTCCATGAATAGAAGAGTACACAAACTATTGACTGGAGGTCGAGTGTACCCAAACTATTGACTTTTTGACCTACATTTGAATGCACAATCTCTCTCTGGCTCTCTGGCTCTCTATTCTTTTTAATGACCAATTAAAAGGTCCAGTTTGGACCTTATCTATGAAAACCCTTTGGACAAAGAGGTGACACCCAAACATTGTCTTGGTGAGACGGAGCATCCTTACACTGTCACTGTCTCACCCCAAAAATTCCAAACTTTGATTGAAAGCTGCTTACACACTATCATGTTTACTGATAAGCAATCACATGGACAAAGACCGTATATGTGCTTGTGGGTTTTTTGTGTTCAGTCACACCCATTTCAGAATTATTACGGATTTTTTTTGTCCTTGCAGTAAAAAGAAGAAGCTGCTCAAAGAGCGGCGTAAACAAAGAGAGCGAGTGGAACTGAAGATGGACCTTCCTGGAGTCTCCATTGCTGATGCTCAAGATTCCAGCATGTTCTCCCTCAGCACCATCAAAAAAGCCAAGGTACTATTTCTTCATACCATACCACTTTATTTATAAAGCATTTATAAAAACAACCACAAGGTTGAGCAAAGTGCTGTACACCACATTAGAGAAGACACACTCATGTGCCAAAAAGAAATAAAACAGCAAAACATATAAAACAATAACAACTAAAAACAATAAGATTACATAACATAGTCAGCACATCAGACCGGGTCGAAAGCCAAAGAATAAAAGTGCGTTTTCAGACGACTTTTAAAAACCGCAAGTGAAGGCGCCTGTCTAACATGCAGAGGCGGGTCGTTCCATAGTTTTGGAGCCACCACAGCGAAGGCCCTATCACCTCTCCGTCTTCGTTGTGTTTTAGGGACAGATAAAAGCATCTGATCTTCTGACCTTAAGCAACGTGTCGGAACATATGGATGCAACAATTCTGCCAGATAGAGCGGGGCACAGCCATGTAGCGACTTAAAAACAAACAAAAGAGTTTTAAAACGAATTCGTAGATGAACAGGAAGCCAGTGAAGGGAAGCTAAAATCAGTGTGATGTGCTCACACTTGCGGGTACCAGTTAAAAAACGTGCAGTGGCATTCTGCACCATCTGTAAACGATTTATGGACCCCTGACCAATCCCAATAAGGAGTGCATTGCAGTAATCAAGGCGCAAGGTAATAAAAGCATGAATCACAATTTCAAGGTTGCGTTTTGACAGAAAAGACTTAATTTTAGACAGCCTTCGTAGATGAAAGAAACAAGATTTTACCACTGTGTTTACATGAGCATTAAGCTGCATTGCAGAATCCATTTTTACAACTAAATTCCTCATCACTGGTTTCTCATATTGGGAAAGGGAAGCAAGGTCAAAAGAAGAGGTACTGCTAGAGCCACTAGGTCTAAATAGCATGTCCTCTGTCTTCTTCTCAGTAAAACTAAGAAAATTCAAAGCCATCCATCCCCTAATGTCTGCAAGGCAGTCAAGCTTGTGCTTCAAGGGAAAGTAAACCTGTCAATCATCAGCAAAGCAGTAAAACGCAATATTATGCTTCCGGAAGATGGTACTGAGTGGTAACAGATACAGCCAAAAAAAGGAGGGGTCCCAGGATTGAACCTTGTGGAACCCCCCATGGAAGAACAGCAGAGGTAGAGGTAAAACCATTAATATTTACACAAAAAGTTCTCTCTTCAGAGGTTCTTGTGGAGGCCAGATCCCAACTAGTTTTAATGTTCTTCCTGATGGGTTTGTGTCCAGATATGGCAGGGTGTGAAGGTCTTTAGTGTATGCAGCGATGTGTAGGGAGTAAGATAAAGTGTGTGTGTGTGTGTGTGTGTGTGTTGCAGGCCCGTCTGTGGGTCCAGCTGATGAAGGAACTGAGGCAGGGAGTAAAGCTGAAGAAAGTGGAGGAGCAGCCGTTTAACCCGCTGCCCACGGAGTTCAGCCTCACACCGTTCGAGATGCTGATGCAGGACATCCGGTCCCGCAAGTACAAACTGCGCAAGGTCATGGTGAGCATTACACACACACACACACACACACACACACACACACACACACACACACACACATACACACACATACATACAGACATGCACAAGCTCATACACTTTCATAGTTTGAGGCATTAGGCCAAAGCAGGCTTTTAGTTTGCCCAGTTCTTATTCAAATTTTCTGTTCCACCTTAAATGGTGCAGGAGTTCCATCGTGGTGCCTCAGGCCTCAGCTGCTGCAGCAGTTGAATAAGAACTGGGCAAACCTGGCACCTTAATGGTTTCACTGGGCTGTGACTGGCACCTTCACTGGAGATTAAATTTAACCTGGTGCGCTCTCTGACGCCCCCAGGTGGACGGTGACATCCCCACCCGTGTGAAACGGAATGCTCACGAGGTGATCCTCGACTTCATCAGGTCGAGACCGCCACTGAAACCGGTGAGCTCACTTCACAATTTCCTTTTTTAATATGAGCATTACTTTAATTTATACCAAAACTGAATTATTAGTTACAATAAACATTCTTGGTCGGATAATGTAGTTTTTTGAGAGCCAATATAATAGCTTTTTTTAAAAAACAATTTAACTTGATGTCCTAAACATATTTACATATGAACACCCATTCAGCCTACAGTGTACAGTTTAGCCCCTCCCACTGAGCCTGTCAATATCCAGCAACTTATCCTTGCCCATTTAATATCCAGCAGTGTAGCATCAGCTCAATCTTGTCTATACAGTATAGAGCACTTTATTCCTGCCAATTCAGTGTCACCAATTTAGCCCCATCCTTTTACCCCGTAACAGCGTAGCACCGTCTATTAAATATTAACAGTTTAGCCCTGCCCATTCAGTAGAAACAGTTTAGCCCTGCCCATTCAGTAGAAACAGTTTAGCCCTGCCCATT
>JBBPCY010054226.1:0-12821 GCA_037974405.1 Brachyalestes nurse
CAAACCTACGACAACTCACATAATGTTCTTGCCTTTAACCGAGATGAATTTAAAGTAATGGCTATATTTCCAGTTACCGAACTTCTGACTCTCCATGCTCTGTTTGTTTTCGTTTGAGCTGGTGTCGCATGCAGGTCTCCCGTAAATTACGTCACGCGTCTGCCTGTCAGACAGATATCTGCCAGCTGCTGACAGGTTACTGTGAACTTGATTTTATTAGTAATGCAGCAGTAACGCAACGTTACTTGAATTGTAACGGTAATCTAATTACCCTTTTTTAAATTATAACACGTTAGATTACTGCGTTACTAAAAAAAGACTCAAATTACAGTAACGCGTTACTTAGTAATGCGCTACTGCCCAACACTGCTTATAGTGCATATATATTTAACATTCTTACTAAGTCTGCCGTTTACCATGCAAGCTGTATATTACTGTACCCTACTCACTACTTGCATTGTCTTGAGGCACACTTGGCCCAGTGTGTGTGTGTGTGTGTGTGTGTGTGTGTATGTGTGTGTGTTATTCTAATTCTAAAATGCGTCTCACATCAACTCAATAGAAAAATATGACAAAATAAAACAAAAGCATGCATTATTTCCATATTAGAGCACTTTTTCACAGTGAGTATACTGTACATAGTTGAACTGCAATTAAGTTATGAAGGTAATATTTAGATAAAGCATTCAAATGTGGCTAATATTTATGTAAAAGCAATTCAGTAAAAAAGTGAGAAGGCTCTGAGCACGCCTAGTCTACAACTCTCATTGACCAACATGTCAAACCTTCTCAGCAATATAAAATAAATCAAAATAATTAGCCTTAAGAGACCCAAATTTATTCTTTCTGGCAGAAGCTTACACGGCAAAAAAAGGTACAGGGACACTTATACTATAATCTAGATAAGAATATAAGCACCCTAGTACCTTGTTGTTCACATTTTGTTTGTTTCACACCACACTTGAAAACATGATTTATTTATTTATTTTGTGCTCATACTGAAGACAGTATATTTCAAATCAACCTGTAACTCCATAGTGAAACTTCAATGGGTGCTGTTTAATTATTTACACTAGATAATCTTTAATTTTACATCTTATGATCAATATACATGGATTTTGGCAAGTGAAAACATCTTAAATCGAATTTATATATTTGCTATTTGTCATCATGAAAATGTAAGAATATTATAAGATGATGCAATTTATCAGAAATGTTTAAGTCATTTTACAGAAATGTTCTATTGGCAGATCATTTTGCTTGCTTCAAGACATTATACAGATAGAGAATGCTTTTAACAAGCAATAATAGTTGCCAACAGAATAAGACAGGTTTCATAGATGAGAGGAAGAGTAATTTACAAACATAAAGTGATTTTATATCAAGGTTATCTATTTATAAGCAACAAAAATATGTTTGAAAATGAAATATGGAAAAAAGTATTTAGATACATACATACATGTAAATGTTACAACAATGTTTATTTTTAACATTAATGCAGTAAAATAAGTAAACTAATGAATTAAATATGTATTATCCATAATGCACTTGGTGTGCAAAAGGTTTTGTCATTGATTGGAAAGATTTGCCGAAGCAAGATGCAATAATGGCTCCCGGTGACATTTCAAATGGAAAAAGCTACAGATCTTTAGGAAAGTTATACATATGGTCCCAGGAGCACTACTCTTGCAGTGAATGGAGTTGGGAGCATCATGATGAGGCAGCTTCTCTCTAAACAATACTACAGTAATACAAACATGAACGGAGTGATGTACAATGAGGTATTAGAGAAGGAACTGATCTGATTTTTACGGTCATATTTCTAGATGAGTCCATGCAAGTAATGGAAGTAAATTGCAAAATTCTGAACACTTGATTTCCCTTACTTCCTAGAGTGCATTTATAATTTTACAAGGTTTGATTGCTGCAGGCATTCAGTTAAGTGTAGCTTGCTGACCCAGACCTTTTCACTTGCATGTGTTTCCTCAAAAAACAAGCCCCTGCTGTAACATCATTGATATGAATAATTTTATCAATGAACCAATGTAACTTGCGTTCATTGTGCAGCAGTATCTACAGCATCTCATCACTATTCAAGGAAACATGGTGTATGTCCACTTTTTTTGTGAATTACTTGATTTATAGAATGAACACTATGAATAATTTCAAGATGAATGAACCAATAGAAATGATCTGGAATACAAAAAGATTACATTCAAATATTTTCATTTTCAAACATGTACATTCGAACATTTTGCGCTCTCCTGTACCTCTTTCTCCTTTTATATTATGCACTGTAACAAGTTAAATCTCACAGTCAGTGCTTTACAATTGCAAAGAAATTGCTAAATCTCTGCCTTCCTAAGTCAAACACAAGATCAAGGCCACTCATTCAGAGTTGTGTGAAGTTTAGAGTGCTCTGCACTCTAGTGTTTAGTGCTGTGATTGGGTGCTGTCAGAAATTGAGAAATAGTAGTGTTCAGATTAAATTGTGCTCCAACAACAACACTTGCTTGTGCTTGCTTTTTCTTTATGCTGTACATATCTTGCAACAGGCATGCAAATGGAATGAAGTCATATTCATTTGTTAACCATCTGGTATGCTCAGCCTTTTGATGGGCATTCGAACACAGCATTGGAGACTGGGCCACTCATTAGCATAATTAAGTCATTATTTCCATAGAATGCCAATATATGTGTGTGTGTGTGTTCCCATGGTAATGTCACTTCATTATTTCATGCTCATTACAGCAGCTCTCTTGCTGAGCTAAAAGCCACATAGTGTGTCCCCTCTGGGCCTCTGCAGGAAACTAGATTTTTCACAGGTTTCTTTTTGTAACTACAAAAAGAAGGAGAACAAATCTGCGACAGAAATCAAAAGTGTGGGCAGGGAGACAAGTGCAAAAGACCATTGCTAGGATACCACTTAATTTACCTTTCAGAGCCCCAACCAAGCTCCACATTGCCTTCGTAGCAACTGTTCCTAGGTTGGACTATCGATAGGGAAATATCCTATTCAAAATAATGAGCAACTGTAGGCCAATGGTCACCAAGAGATCTACTTTCCTGGAAATGAAATAATCACCGTGCCAATATTACACGACAAAAAAATCAACTACACATTCCAATGTAAAAGTGCGAAATTTGAAATGAATAAAACTTTAAGGGCCAGAGGTACATACAAGCAAAAATGTGACACAAACCAGGCCCTGATGTGACTGTAATTTGTCCTCACACTGTGAAGTAAAATTGCAGTTTATCACACAAACAGCTCACAGATCTGCCCAATAACTTTAATGTTTAAAGGGTATTTTGACATTATTGATTCGGAATCATCATTCTCTGAGCATGTTATTCCACTCTAAACTCAGTGAATGGAGTTTTAAAATGGATTTTGACTCGTGCTGGTTTTGTACATGTATACCTAAACTAATGAAAAAGGCTCTGCACCAAATGTTCACCTTTTCAGAACAACAATTTCTCATTAGGTTGAAAGTGCTTTAATTGTATACCGCATATGTCAATACTCTGTCTAAGTAAGAACTGACCAATCATAACCCATAAAAAAAAGATCCTGTTTATGTCGTTCTATGCATCTTGAGTTTCAGGACTATATCTGGACAGATGTTCCACATGTTCCACATAAAAATGCAGATAAATGTTGAAGTAAAGTGGCCCTTTATAGTCACATGTGAACACACCACAGCACGCAGTATGAATAATGTGAAAATCTTTCTCTGCATTTAACCCATTTACCAAGCGAAGCAGTGGGCAGTCAGCGACACAGGGCCCGGAGAGTGGTGTGTGGGGACCATATCTTACTCAAGGGTTCCTCAGTGGTGCCACTGGCAGTTCGGGGGTTTCAAACCTACAGCTTTCTGATCAGAGGGGCAACTCCCAAATCACCAGGCAGCAACAAAACCACTTTAGAAAGGTGACTTAACAGGCATTCTAGCCAGATGTTTTAACAGTGTAAATGCATCTGTCTCTCCAAACCTCATTCAATAACCAAGACCTTTTCCAATACTGTGATGGTCCTACCACCCTGATGTTCTGCTTATGGGTAAGAGACTGCCCCAAAACTGCAAATGTTCAACAGAACCATTGTTGATATTAAATTTGCTTTGGTTGAGCAAGTAACATAAATTGCCAGTTTGGTCACCTTTTTCTTTGCATCATTGTCTTTCTATAATTCTTTGCATTTTAAAGCATTTGGTTCATGACAGCAATGACTGTTAAAAAAGGCGAGTCACTACTAACAGCTCTTTTTGTAAACATTAACTGCTGGTGCAAGAGAATGAGTGTGCAGTTGTGATTTTCTTTAGTGCAAAATTGGATGTTTATTTGTTGGTTTGCATATTACTTCTGTCCAGCTGATCAAAGATGCATATGAAAACCAAGTGTAAATGCAAGTGGTAAAATTTTATCAGGGTACAATCCAGATGCTAGACATTAGAAATAACCAGGAGTAACTATGGTAAAAAAAAATGATTGTGAGATTGTTGGTGGGGAGAGAAGTGCAAAGGAACATTGCTTAGATACTGTCTAACTAACCTTCTGATGTCAAGTAAATATTTGAATTTAAATATGGGTATTGATAGGTCAATGTAATTCTCTAAGGTGAGTAAGCATTGACCTATCAATACCCACAAAAAATCCTATTCATTATAATGAGAAATTGCAACAAAAACTGGCTAGTGTTGCAGTATGAGCAGTGACTAAAGTGACATCTGCATTTTGATCTGTGGGAAAGACCTCAATATGTTTGGAAATTGGGAAGGAAAGAGTGTATTCAGCAAACATCGCTTGTGCATTAGTATGATATGCAAATATGTAATCAGAGGGGACAAAAATGTCCCAAGAGAAAAAACGAATACGAGGAAATGTTAGAATATGGAGAAGAGTCACATCATAAGAGCTTAACTAAGAGGAAGCATGACACAAGCAACACTCTACACGCACACACACATAAAAAATTCATGCTATCCAAAAGATGGGAATAAGCCCCAAGCTCAGACCCTGTGGAAATGCCCCTGACTCATCCAAAGGTTTCCACTCAAATCTCATATACATATAAACTCTTATACAAATAAGTCCACCAGTAGTTAGTGGTTAGCTGGTGCTCCATGGAGTGTGCGTGTATGTAATCAGAGTTTTGTGACCTGATGTGCATTGGTGCTTTGGGATTAGACTGTGTTAATCTCCTGTTAGCTGCTGGGATTTACTGCGGAATAATCCCAGTTTATGCCCCCCCCATCTCAGGCTATGCTTCCTATCTCTCTTTCTCCGGTCCTGTGAAAATGAATGGCAATGCACAGCTTTTCAGATTGGCTTTTGCCCTTTCAGTGAGGGTCTAAGAATACAATTCTGGAATTCTCAATAAAAGAGATTGATAGAATCGTTCCACAAGCAGGCCTATTGTTACTGACCAAAACCCATTAGACTGCACATGGACCTCTCAGTTGACCTATCCATGCTCCACATTCTCTTGACTTTAACAGAACTTAGGCAAGAATCCCATTCACCCTAATGAGAAATTGTAGATGACTGAGAAGGTCAGTGCAGCAGAAGGAGCAGTCTGTCCTTAACTGTATAAAGAGGGCTATTTTAGTAAGGCTCTGGTGTGTAAACCATCAATTCAAAAACAAATGCACATCTGGCAGTTTTGAGGTGTAAAAACCATAGGCCCTGAAGTGGGAAAGCGGGTGTTCTCACATTTCATTCTCCTAAACAATGGAGCAGGTCTGAATGCTTGACCCCTACAGTGTTAGGGCTGCGGTACCTCTGTTAAGCTGTGGGGGGCAGTTTGCTGGCATGGGTTGGGTACATTTGTCCCATACAAGCAAATTAGTTCAAAGGTATTCTGACTGATCACTAATGATGAACTATTTCTATACTGATTGGAGTGGCCCCTTCCAGGAAGACAATGCCCCCATCCACAGGGCTTAAGGGGTCACTGAATGGGTTTATGAGTGTCAGAATTATGTTAATCAAATGCTATGGTGTTCACAGTCACTGGATCTCAATCCAGTTGAACACCTACTAACAATTTTAGACTAACATGTTAGATAGCAATCTCCACCACCCCTTTAAAGATGGGTGTAGTCTATAAAACTGGCACTAATTGACTGATGGTAGTAGTCTTGTGGGTTAAACACTTGCCTGAGAACCTGCTGACCACAAAGTTGCAGGTTCAAGCCCCACTTGCTGCTGATTTGTCATTGAGAAAGACACTTAACCCTCAGTTGCTCCGGGAGGACTGTTCCTGTAACTAATAATTGTAACTTTGGAGTGTCTGCCAACATCGGCTACACACATTGAGATTATCAGACAACATTTTCCCCATCATACTTGCAAATCTTTACAGTTATATGTTAAAGTTTGGATACCAAGGATATTTTTAAACCTTAAATATCACAAAGATAATTAAACTCAGTAAGGCCTAAGTCAAGTCAGGTGAAGACAATTCTTGATGTGACCCTTCAAATCTCTCAGGGTGTTCTGCTTACACCCAACAGATCATTGGCTAATTCTAGCTGAGGTCTGAAACTAAAGATAATTGCCTCTTTCAAAACAAGAGAAGACTATAAAAGACATCTCAACACTTCCTGCATATAATTTTTATTGTCCAAAATGAAGCTGATATTAAGGACAGCTGTTGAAATCAGATCAGATCTGGGAGAGTAAGACTCTTAGGGAAGGCAAAGCACTCATTAATCTACAATTATCCTACAGTCAATGAAGAAACTGTAGAAGAAATTAAGGTGGATATTACAAGAAGACAATGTTAAGCCCATTAGCCAAACCCACTCACTAATTCACTGTAGTTAACTGTCATATTGAAATTTTGTGCAGAAGTGAACGTTTGTAGACAACTATAGATTAACTTTATGGCAAAACAGAGTTGAGTTGTTGCCTTGAACTGCATTAGTTTACTCTGACAGAGATAGAAATAAACAAATATAGATGCAGAAGTTTTTGGAATACAGTAAAAGTTGACAACCCACACAAAATAAACAAATGATTCAATTACAGTTGCTTGCTATAGTAGGATTATAAGATATATAAGATACATGCCATTACACAAAAACTATATACTCTTCCAGTGTGACTTCTCATAGACATACAAAATCAATACTGACTGAAAAGAATAGGACAGAAATAAAAACAATTGATATGCAATTAAAACCCATTTAGGTTAAATTGAATTTTTGTCATTGTTTAAGCTTCGAACGGTAGCCATAAAAGAATGCAGATCATAGGTGGGTCAATTTTTCATAGAAAGACTTAACTGACAGAAATGTCTAAAAATAAAGCTGCCAGAAGGAGAGTACTTTTGTGATGTCATAGTTCTTTAAAGACATTTAATGGATGGTTCTTTGAAGAAGCATTTTTGTAAATGAGATGAGCAAGTGTGAAGAACCTTTGATTTAAATAATCTCCACATTACACAAGAATTCTGTTCCTAGAAAAGCAGCCAAGAACCAGTAGTTTATAAGGGTTTTATAGGTAAAAAAAATTTATCCCATTTTATCCATTCACTACAGTTATTCTCCACACATTTACCCAGATAAAATGATTCACTTGAGACTTGATCTATGCTACGTAACGTTTATATCATGTCCATTAATATAACATGATTTAACAGTAGCATTATTGGTAATTGGTGTGACAGATGCTATAATGTTTGATGTCATAAGCTTCAGTTAGTATGTGACATAAACTGTTATGATAACAAGCATTGTATCATCTGTCTTGATAATTACCGGTAATGCTAACATGACATTGTTATATTAATGGACGTAATCTGTCATGGCAACTCATATGACAGCTTACAACATCTGTCATGACATGTTTATGGTTTGGTGTTATGTAACAGTTTCCAAGCCAATTACATTTACATGGGGTCTGTAAGGTCTGAAAAGGTTCTCTACATTCGCACCTCTTTTACAAATACGTCCCTTTAAAGAAACATTCACTGAAATTCATTAAACCAAAAGTCCTTGAAAGACGCCATGGCAAAGAGCCCTTTTGGCACATTTATTTTTTAAGTGCGTACTCGATTTCAGAATTCTTAAAGCGGATCTTGGATTAGATCACTGTGTAGTTGTCATTATTATATTATAATTTGGTCCGCAGTTACGTGACATTCAAATCCCTGCCTGACTAACCCTGTGAAACCCCAGATGAATAACCTCCCTAAAAGGGCTTAACATGAGTGTGTGTGAGATACAGAGATCAATGAGCAGCTACAGAGAGATTCTTGAGTCGTCTGTATCTTGGTTCTGTATGTCTTGCTGTTGTGTGTGTGTGTGTGTGCCATTGTATCCATGCTGAAACACTGCTTTACTCAGATTTACAAAAACTAGAGCAGCCCATCCTGCCTCCAGCAGTCCAGTGTAGAGTGAGTGTGTGTGTGTGTGTGTGTGCGCGCATGTGTGTGTGTGTGTGTGCTCTTTTAGGTTTAAAAAAGGAAGACAAGGCAACTACCATTATTGAAACTGCTCACAAGCAAGAACATAGATCCTATGACTGCGGACTCATATGCAAATACACACACACACACACTTTGTGTGACTACACTGTGTCACCAATGACAAAGGATGAACAGAGAGAGGAAGGAGATAGAAATAAAGGAAAAGAAAAGAACAGTAGATGAAAGAGGAGAGGACGAGAGAGAGAGAGAGGTTGAGTGAGGGAGAGAGAGAGTGATAGAGGCAGACTAGGGTGGGGGGTGTTGAGGGAAAGGAATCCTGTTTCTGCCTTATAGACATTCTTGTTGCTATGGAGACCAGAGCCAGAATCTTTCTCCCTTGCACACACACACACACACACACACACGCACACTCTGCCCTTATCACTTCAGTGCATACACACTCCATCAGCTACTTAATACACAGATGCAGTCTAGCATAGGGTAATAGACTATACACCAACACAAACACATACTTACTGGCTACATTAAATGAGGCTTATAAAATACAGACACACACACACACACATGCACACATGCATACATGCAAGCATATCTTCTGTAAACCTGGAAAATTAATGAGGGAGGGGTTTTCTCTAAATGCTGAAGTGTGATTGGTCAAAGTCCTCGCCAATCATGAGGTAAGAGCTCTTTGATGTGTTAAGCTGTTCTTCAGAGCTGACTGCATGACAAAAACAACAAAAGCACCGCGCTAATCAAAGACTGCATTCCCTTATGTTAACGACATCTCCATAGCAACAGCCCGGTAACTCAGCCCACACCGAGCCGACCAAGGATTCTGCATCAGAAGCACTTGCTCACATACCAAGAACCTTCTACACCGTTGCTCTTCACCATCTTGGACCTTCTGTAAGACAGTTCAACACCATCAAGAACTTCTTAAAACATTTCTCAGCAACATTTAGAGCGAATACAGCTCCATACAACCTTCTGTACTGCCGCTCTGCACCATCTAGAACCAAAAATCCCTCTCCTCAGCACCACCTAGAACCTTCTCCAAAGCTGCTCAGCGACATGTTGGACTTCTATAGTGCTTTTCTGCATCTAGAAACTTCTACAGCACTGTACCACACCAACAATACTCTTAACCAAAATATTGGGTTCTATACAAAACCTTTTTAACCCTTAAAATGCAAGCAGCCTGGATTCGGGGAGGCAGTGCAACAAATGGTGAATAGTTGTATTACGGCCAAACAGCTCCTTATATGGAAGTTCCCCAGGTCTGTGTTGATGCTTGAAGTGTCAGATGTTATGCAGAGCATTGTTTGGTGTTCCTTTGCCAGGCAAAACTAATGTTGATAATATAACTACTTCTGGGGTCTTAAAAAATTACATCAGACATGAAAGCCTGAAAAGAACAAAAGTGTCTTTTATTTTAGGTCCTAAAAACAAAAACACAAGATGAGCCTGGGAGAACTTTCAGGATACTCTCTGCCCACAAGTGGGTGGGGAAACCCCACAGGGGCGTGGTCCGGAGAGCAGCCAAGCAAAAGAGCAGCAAACACTGGTTTTATGCTGTTTTGTTGAAATCAGATTTTACTAACATGCTCTAAGGGCTACAGCTTCTGTAAAGAACCATATACAACAGACTGTCCATCACAAAGAAGTCATATGAGTGTCTGTATTTTTATGGCTCTATATAATTCTTGTTTTTTACTAAATAAGTCCTCAAGAAACCCTTTAAGATGCAGAACCTTCTAAATAATTGTTGTGAACCATCTAGAACCAGAGTGCTTATGAAGCTCTAATGAAGCTCTGGAGTTGATTGAGGCCATATAATAGATATATCTGTAACAATAGAATCTTCTACAACACGGTATTACACAATCGAGATTCTTTTACACTCTCCAAAATCTGTAACACTGTCCTGCTGTTCAGACAAGTCATGACCTTTTTGAGATGGTCTAGGATATGTATCATGATCAGAGGGCATTCAGAGTACTGAACGGCCTTAAGCTCTACTGTGAGAATTATGCACACAAACATACAGACACTCATATGACTGTCAGCCTACAGAAAGAGCATCAAGCCTCGGGACAGGATGCTTCTATAGAAACACTGTTTCAATCCATGAACATAAACAACAGACCCAGATAAATAACATCTACCATTTATAGTTTCAAGGCAAATAATATTTCCACTAAAACCACCTTCACAAAAAGATTTAGTCACAGCCATCCTTTCCAATACCATTTGGGTCTGATATAAGTCATTTCATTTTATAAAACATTTTATCTACATTCTTCATGACTATTATTGTGGCATTATTCTGTTCCATTCACTCCATTCTATTTTAAAGGGCCCATTTCCTACATTTCTCTTATGCTTTATTTTTCTTCCCCCTGAGGTCTCCTTAGAATGTTTGGAGGGTTCTATTTATCAAAAAAAACTATTTTTATCGCAGCGGATTGTTTTTGTTGCTGTTCCTTTAAGACCAATACATGTAAATAAACTCTGTTCTGATAGATTGCCCTGTATTGTACCTCATTCAAAAATCCACTCTACGGCAGGGCATCACAAAAACAATCTATCTGAAACAGGTTGTTTTTGCAGATTAGTTTCCTTATATGGATAATCGGAATTAGCAGTGGACGGTACATCTGAGTGAAGGAAATGTGCTTTTCCTTGATACAGTCCCTTTAATGACCTAAAATAAACCCATTTATGAATGCACCGTCTTTTTAAATAGAGCTGTTCTGTTTAGTGTTTTGACCCAAAACCTTCAACAGATTGACCCAAAAAACGTCAAGTGCAAGGTATACTCTATAGGCAAAAATAACCACTCACCCATTTAATTTGTTAATCCAGCTGCTTCAGGGTAATTGGACTGATGACATATATCGAATTGTGTACTCACAACCTGAACAATCTCCAACAGTCAAGTTAAATAGGACCATGAGCTTTAAATCCAGTGCTGGTATAAAGCCCTCAGCTTTGAACACTGGACTTCTCCCTTGGGATGAGCTGGAGTGGCCTGTGGTGATCCAAAAATTAGTACCTGACCTTAAAAATGCTCCTGTAGCTGAATTCATTCGAACCCCGAGATGTTCCAGCATTTAGTGAAAAGCATGTTAGAAGAGTAGAGGAGGAAAATCTTTCATTTAATACCCTTGATTTTGGAAGAAATGGACAGAAAAGCCTAACATAGTGATTATGCACTAAAAAATAGTTTTTTTGCACACTGAAAAGCACAGTGACTAGATAGTTACTTCAGAGGATATGATCTGTTTGTTAACTATTTTACAAAAAAAATTTGTGAGCGTTTGCCAAACTGTGAAGTTTTATGTGTGCATGGCATTTATGTTCAACTTGTCTGTAAGTATGCATCATGTTCTATTGACAAAGGCATGTGTGTCAGTGTGTATGTGTGTGTGTGTGTGTGTGTGTGTGTGTGTGAGTCACTCACGTTCTGCTTGCCCACTATGTTATGGAAGGGGAGTTCTGGGCTCCAAGTGCCTTCAGTAAAGGTGGTGGTAGATGCTCTGTGATCTGATTGGCTGGTGGCTTCCCTCATGATGTCCTCAGGTAGAGCAAGAAGGCTCTCCTCTGGCTGCTTGATAAGAAACGTCTCGATATTGTGTCTGCGCAGGAAATCATTCCGGTCCTTTCCATGGCCCTCCTCCACCTCATAGTCTCCGTTCAGGCAGTCCAGAGCTGCTTTAGAAATGTGGATACGCCTGCAGGGGGCAGCACCAATGAAATACAATGAAGCTTGAAATGACTGTTTTTGCTGAGTTACTCAAACTTTACATCAGGATTTTACTTGGTGTCTTTCCACATTTTTCCTAGTTACTTAAACAACCCATAGCTCCAGCTAATTGATGCCCAGAGGTAATTACATAATTACTGGTTTTTAATAATTGGGCTTTCCATGTGTGGGAAGTAAAACAACAGGGCTGGGCTTGTTGGGCTCCAATAGGGTGTCAGATCAGGCTTGGATAGAATGTTCTCAGGCTTGGGTCAAAATGTAGAATTTTCTAACATTCGATGACTACAACTGTAGCTCAAACAATGTAACCTTTAACTGTTAGAGCTTTCAGTATAATTTATGGCACTTCTTAGTCTGCTCCTTACACTTGTAAACAGTGTTGGGGCTAGTTATTCAAAAAAGTAATATATTACATATTACTCTCAAAAATAGTAATGCCTTACTTTACTACTCCCTGGAGAAAGTAACTAGTTATATTACTAGTTACATTACTAGTTACATTTTTTTTCTTAATTACTCTATAATTGCCTGAGATGCATCTGATGGAGGGAGAACATACAAAGAAATGCATACAAATACATACATACAAATGATTCTTTAAGGTCTTTATTACGCCAA
>JBBPCY010054265.1:0-12820 GCA_037974405.1 Brachyalestes nurse
ACTTTCAGAACTGAAGGTAACGAGTAACGAGAACCTCGACAGAAATGTAGTGAAGTGAAAAGTACAGTTTTGTCTTTCAAATGTAGTGAAGTGAAAGTTATACGTTTCCAAAAAAAGAACTACTCAAGTAAAGTACAGCTACTCAAAAACTGTACTTAAGTACAGTACTCAAGTAAATGTACTTCGTTACTGTCCACCTCTGGGCGGAACCATTATAGCAGCTGCAAAGGGGGACCAACTCCATATGAAAGTCTATGTGAATGCAGAGTCATTCAAGTCCTTGTTGGTGTAATGGTCAGGCGTCCCAATACTATATAATATGGACAAAAGTAATGGGATGCCTGACCCTCGCGAAAAGCAGCCAAGACATAGAGCTGCCTCAAAAATCTTTCAAACTTTCAAAATAATAAGATATTTAAAAACCTGCATTAACGCACAATAAAATAATTGTTGCCTTTATGTAAATAGTGCATTAACGCGATAATAACGCGTTAAAATATTGATGTATGAGGTTTTTCTCAGATAGTGACCATATACTCCCTTAAAATGCACAATGAGAGAGAGATTCACCAAAAAAAAAAATTCTAAACCTGATCCAACATTTTTAATTTTGTTTAACTCAGTTGGGCTTGAGTTAGGTAGCAGACCTATAATCATATATTTGCACTGAGGGGATTGCAGCAAATGATTATGAAACAGAAGGAAAAGATTGTCATTTCATCCTCCTGCAGTAAAGTTAAAGATAGCAAACAGTAGCTGTTTTAACTAGCCATGTTGCATATGGTCCCTGACATTTTCCTGTTCTACTTTCATAAATATTTCTGTCTGAATGTAGGCATATTCTACATACCATGGTCCCAACTGAAGATCTAAACAAAACATTCTGATTCCCCCTAACAGATGCAGTGGAAACTACATCAGGTGGAAAAATAGGGCTGTATGGAGCTGGATACAGGTTCTACACTGAGCTGTGGTTTATCCTCCTCATGGCCTTCCTGGGCCTGCTGCTTCTTGCTCTGTTGCTGGGCCTGATCCTGCGCAGAGCCCTCAACAAACCACCCTTCATCAGAGAGAGGCCGCCACTCCAGCCCCTGCAGCGGAGAAGTCCCAAATACCCACCCAGCGACTCGTACTTGGTGAGAGCAGATGAAGCACTGATTTCAACTAGTAGAGTGTTATGATGCATCCTTCTGAACTCATGAATTTACCACAAGAAAGGTGCACTTGACTGATGAAGCTGTAAATATGGAGTTTACAAGGTGCAAACTATGCAGCGTATTCTCTAATAGTATGTACACAGTAGACTAAGCTGCTATCAGCCTTTTCCAGCATATACGTATTGTTTACAAGATAAACAGCTCCAGATAACTATGCAAACAACTGTGTGATAGTGAACATGACTGGCTGCATTGCTAATATCACCTCTTTACAGATCTTATACAGCGAATAAATACTTAGACTTATAAGAGTTATTACATAATCACCTGATCCATTTTTTTGAGCTCAGTACTGTTATTTTCCACCATTTACAAGTATGTGTTTATACTGCAGAAAACAGCATCTGAAATTGTCTCATTTTCATCTGGTTTGGTGCTATAACACATTTACAGAGCAGCAGCAAAGTCATCAAGTGCTACTAAGTATCAACAACTAGGCAACAAGATACCTAGTAAGATTATTTGGCCAATCTGGTCACTTTAGGTTTGTACTTGAGTAGTTGCAAGATACCAATCTTTAATCAGTCATTTATAATCTATAATGTCAGTATCTTTACAGATCTTTAAACACTTTAAGTCGGTGGTTCCCTGGTCTTGGAGGACCCCCTGTTCTGCACATTTTAATTAACTAATCAATTCCAACACACCTGATCCAACTAATCAATTAATTAATTAGCCATTCCAGGATTTAAGTGGCTGTTTTCAAGTGGTGAAAACACCAAATGTGCAGAGGGAGCCTTCAGGCTTGACGTTGCGAATCCACTTTTAACTTAACTAGGAGAACAATAAATTAAAAACACCAGCTTTCGCTTCTGTTATGAGAAAATTTCATGATGAATGGACAAATTGAAATGATTAACTGTGACAAAACGTAATATAGTGGTTTCCACCTCTGGTCTGTGCCCTTTCTTTGACGCTCAGTTCAGCTCAGGAAAGGCTTTTTAATCACTTGATTAGTTGCAGGTGTGTTAGATTATATAAAACACCAAAATATACCAAGCAGAGCAGAGATACTCCGGGACCAGTGAACCACTGGTGTAATTAATAAATGCTAATAAATGGTGTAGTTAAATTATTTATTATGGGAACAGAAGGTACTGGTCTGCTGAGTTTAGATTGTCTGCATGATCACATTTTGAAATACTTGGCATATTGTGTAGTGTGGTGTATACTTGGCATATTGTAATTATTTAGGGTACAGAAGGTACTGGTCTGCTGAGTTTAGATTGTCCACTGGTTTTAAGATGCCCCATTTTATCTTGGAACTATAGTTACAGTGTTTCAGTTGATTTGGACTGTTCTTCCACTTTTCACCATGGCCAAATTCCTAGACCACTTGTACTGCATTTAGTGGCCACAAGATGGTGCCAGTGTGCGCTTCTCTTGCTGCCACCTTGTGGAGATATGATAGAACTCAATGAGTGAGGACAGCAATCAGGGGGAATGTGAATTACTTCAAATTTGATGGTGGCTTTTAAGACAGGCTTTTAGCATTTCTATTCCCATGCTGTAATCCCTCTCTCTTTAAACACTTTTCCATGTTCCTCCTGTAATGGTTTGCTGCTTGGTGCTGCAGAGGCCCCTCTCTGAGCTGTGTTCTAACCATGCTTCCCCTGCTCTCCTTCAGTCTGATGGAGGAATGGTAAGCACTCACCCTGCACTCCTCTCTCTCTCTCTCTCCCTCTCCCATCTCCCTCTCCCCACTCCCTCTCCGCTCACGCCTCACTCTCTCCTCGCAGTTTGACAATGTTCCGGACTCATCCAGCAGCGTAACCTTAAAGGGGTTTACCATGCACTCTGAGGTACAGCGCCCACCGCAGCCTTCTCATTGGCTCTTTTTCTCCCAACTCAGAGCTGGCTGCTTGATTGCCTTTGTGGGGATTTTTTTTTCTGTTTGCATTTTAGAGTGACTTTATTATAAAGTGGCATGCTCTTTCCCTTTCATTCACTTTCTGTGCATGAATGCACACCTTGGGCTTTTTCATTTTCTGTTGAAATGATGCTATGTCATTTATGGGACTCTCATTCTTAAAGGGATTGACATCATGTGCACAGCAGCTTTTGGCCAGCAGAGGGCACTGCACCCCTGAGCATTTTTCAAAATCAGCTTTGATGGTATTTTTCTCGAGTTTAATGTGATTTTTGTGACCTTTTTGACTCAGTAGCACCGGTTTTCCAAAACCCTGCTGTGCATTGATTGATTGATTCTTGTTACCTTTCAGTTCCTCATTATGGTTTTTAATCTGTTCTCCTCTGCATGGATATAATGATTGTGCCTGCATGTACAAAACATCTCATATCTGCCAATAATTTGATGTGTTTACATGTACTCAAAGGGGATTTTCACTTTTTCACTTTCCCAGAAGGCTTTAAAGCCTCTAGAAGGTCATTTACATGAAATTGTTACCAATATGCTTATGCCTGAGACCTTGTTGTTATTTTTATTACAACAATTTTGAGATTTAAAAAAAATATTTTTAAATATGTTCATACATGTTAAGAGAGATGTGAGTTATCATGTAAAATGGTCATCAACATTACATATAAAAACTCAGACACTGGTAGGATCCCTGGTCATTTTGCATAAATTATCTGTAAATAAAATGACTATATCTGCACTGTACACATGAAGACACATGCTTATTATCAACATCTCTCTAAAAAAAGTCATAAAGTCAGAATCCGTAACTCTTGAAATCTTTGGGTGACTTTGTGTACATCTCAACAACTGAATCATGGGGAAATATTTTAAAAAATCATTGTAATTCTCCTCTCCTAAATACTTGGTATATCGTATAGTTGCGTGGCAAACTGCCAGTAAACCCACTGTATACCATGTTGGTGAGGGTATAGTCTCAAATCTGTGTAGTTTAATATAATCTCCAATCTTCTATTTTTTTTTTTCATTCAGTTTTATCTAATAGAATAAGCTTCACAACCATAGTTTCATTGTGATCATTGTGATGCCACTGACGATTCAAGGTCTACATGCACTGGATGATCGGATTGTTTGGCTAAAATATATGTATAACTATAACAGCTTTAATTTGATTACAATCCTGTGCTGTTTATAAGCTATTAACTGATGAACCCACATGAATGATGGTTTTTCAGTGATGTGGCCAGAGTGGGTAGTGGAGCCTAAACCTCTTAGGTGGAACAGTTGTGCCCAATTTTTTGTCTGCGTCCTCCTCCAGGGTCTGGCTGACACTAAGATCGGTGGCCCCGGGTCCCGCGTCAGCAATCACAGCTACCAGACCACCATGTCTGTCCTGCGCGTGCCCAGCCAGAGCCAGCTCAGCCATGCCTACTCCCACAATTCCCTGCACCGAAGCGTCAGCCAGCTCATCGACACCAGCGATAAGAAATCTCTGGCGGGACTGTCCTGGGACCCTGACCTGCAGGGCACAGACAGTGGCATGGTGAGATGGATTTGTAAATGAAATCCCCAGACACAGTTTGCTTTTCTAACATTTGTCCTGTTCTCTTAAAAAACAGCATCTGGGATTTTTAACAGAACAGGCAGTCTAGTCTTTCACCATGTCACATCAGTTCATTAAGGTGTTTTAATAAGCTGTGTGGTGTATCTAGCATGATTTAGCACTATAATCACTATAATCCCTGGCATTCTGTCATCGTAATCCTCTGTGTTCTTCTTACAGTACGTGGGAGACGAGGACTTTGCCGAAACTGTTAAGAGCTTCAGCTCAGTGAAGAAAGAACACACTATGTTTACAGATACACACCTGTAGAGCTGCTGTCACGTTTACTTTTTGCTTCCACTCTCTCTTGCTCATAGACATGCACACGCGCAAATAATATCCTCAATATCCGAGCATCACCCATCTTCAGCACGATGTTAACACCTCTCAAAGAGCTTTAAATGTGGACATAAACAGGTTTTATTTATTTAGCAGAAAAAGGTAATGAATGATTCTGCTGGTCTTTAGCTAGAAACTCTTGCCATGGTGGTTGTGGCATCTTCGCACTTCATGCATAGCATTCCCTTTAAAATGTTTTTTTTTTATATTGTAACCTTAAGCCTGCGATGGCTCTTCATCAGTTTAAATATTGTCACTGGCCGAACAGCTTGTACCTCCCAAAATGTAACTTCACAAAGACGCTTTGAAACATTCTCAACTTTCAATGTACGTTAATGTCAAAATATTTCATTCAAAGTAATTGCGGACCATCATTAGTTCTGACATTTCTGTAACGTAAAATGTACTTTGTCCTCTGATACACATGGCACCTACCTCTTCAGCAAGAACTGTGTGCAGCTCAGACATCGCCTAATGGCTTCCAGCTCAATCCTAAAAATGCTATGTTTCCATCGTAGCGATCATGTTTCTTTATGCAGCGAGAGGTTAAAATGCAATATAATACAAACAGATGCTATGAAGTTTCAAAGCAAATATAATCCTGCACCACATACACACTGAACTGAGACGGTCAGAGTTTCATTAAAAAAGTTGGGTCATTTGACTGACCGACTGAATGTATATAACCGTATCAAGATTCATCAGAAACGTCCACCTTAAGGCTAGTTTAGACCCTTCTGACTTGTTGAGATAACTTTAGGGAGATACATCAATCAGCCATAACATTAAAACCAATGATAAGTGACTTGAATACCACTATTTTGTGACAATTCACCTGTCAAGTGGTGGGACATTTTAGGCAGCAAGTGAACAGTCAGGTCAAGTTGATGTGTTGGAAACAGGGAGAAGATTTGATAGAACATGTTTAGAACACAGTGCATCGCAGCTTACTGTGTATTGGGCCGTGTAGCAGCAGACAGGTCCATGCTGACCCCATCCACCTATGAAAGCACCTACAATGATCATGTGAGCATGAGAACTGTACCATGGAGCAGATGAAGAAGATGGGCCTGGTGATTCTGATGATTCACGTTTTCCTTTTCGTCATGTGTGTGCGTCTCTTACCTGGGGACGAGATGGCACCAGGATGAGGAGGCAGGTTGGCAGAGGCAGTGTGATGCTCTGGGAAACCTTGGGTCCTGCCATTTATGTAGATATTACTTTAACACTTACCACCTACCACCTACCCCCGCCCCAATCGTGCCAATAGTATTCCTTAATGGCGGTGGCATTTTTCAGCATTATAATGCACCCTGCAAATGTTTTGAGGAATATGACGGAGTTAAAGGTGTTTATTCCCCAGATTTCAATCCCTTCAGCATCTGTGGAGGCCCACCTCACAACCGACAGGGCTTTAAGCATCTGCTGCTTGGTGCCAGACACCTCAGCGCACCTTCAGAGATCTTCTGGAGTCCATGCTCTTAAGTCCAGTCAGAACCGATTTGGCGCCATACGAGGGGCCTACATCATGTTAAGCAGGTCATTTACATTTTATGGCTGATTGGTGTAAATGTTTAAGTTTTGTGGTTAAGCATTAGAGTTGTGGAAGTATTTAATACAGACACTTTATCTACTTTCTCCTCATAGGTTCTTAAATAGGAATTTTACTATCCACAAGTTATGTCTTGTACTGTCTGTTTAAATGTAAGGGATGATAGTAATGGAAACATAGCTTGTGTGAAGTCGTGCCTACTAGACCAAGCAATATCGTATAAATAATTGTGACAATGCCAACTGATCAGTGTCTTAAATGTAATGTTAATGTAAAGTTTAAGCATTTTTTTAATTTTAATTTCTTTGTGACATGTGGATATTAGGTGTCGCATGTGTATTTCAAGGGGTTGTTTTAAACCTGTATAATATAGCAATATGGCTATCCTAATCATACCTTCCATTTCAGTGCTTCTTTCACATTGTTTAAGATATCAGTATTATTTATTGTTTCATGATTGTTTCTATTGGTAATTTATATTGATTTTTTTTTTGGTAAGTGGCAATGTACTTTTATGTGAAATAATTCATAAATATTGTGTGTAAACTGGGCAGCGGTGTTCATGTACATGTTGTGCTGGTAAAAGTGCTGTTGTGTTAAAATTCTGAATGAACAATCTGATACAGTTTAGTACTTCTTTATTGTGTCAGTAGGGTACACTGGGGGTACAAAGGAAAGTACCAGTTTCAAGTCACTGGCACTCGTACCATAATGAGCATTACTCTCGACTCTCTCAATTATTCTCTTCCTTGTATGAAGGCTCTCACTAAACTGATTCAGCCTTTACACTAGTGTTACCTCCCCTTAAAGCATGCCTGATGCAGCCATACTTTGCTAGTAGCATTGCCTGATCACACACTGTAGTGCAGAATCTGACTTGGACCCATGAGGCTGCCTACTACACTTGTTAAGCTTGAATAGCATTTAACCACATTTGAGTAAAAAGATGGGAAACTAGAATATATCATGTATCATCAGCACAAGGGACAAAATACAACTGCAGGGAAGGTGTTACCATACAGTACTTCTAACAAGTCTGGAACAGGACAATTCTGTTAAACATTGATGCGCTGCATGCAGTGAAGAGGAAAAGGCTGAGCTGCATCATTCTGGCATATGTTCCATTTGCTGATGCAAAAAAGTGCACAATTTTCTTAAGTTACTGCGTCAGGCTGGTTGCTATTGCATAAGTCGAGGAGGAAACACTCTCTCAACTCCACATGGCAGGAGCAGCAGCTGCTTGAGGTATGAGAATTATGAAGACGCTGTTATTAATGACATTCTGAGTCCATTAGTAGACAAAATGAAAACAGAAAACAAAAAAGTTACCCAAATTACCCAAACATCCCTTTTGGGTCTTTTCCATCACCCCGTGAGTGTGCTTTGACCAAAATTTTACTCATGATAAAAATGGACAGTTTTGCCTAAAAAGCAGCACTAATTCGGGCTGTAAACACAAGTCTGATAATTGTCCGATAATAAGTCTGACGGCTGCAAACAGAGTGCACTAAATAGCAAGAAACTGTGACTGTTGGATGTAACTGCTTCCTTCAAGTCCCTCCCACATTTTAAATCGCACCAAAAGTGATATTTTACACAATAAAATAGCATAATGCACATTAATGGCTTACAATGAATGTTAAATCCACGATCTGCCGTGTCAATAGTGATATGCTGCACATTTCTCTCTGGTAGCATTAATAGTGTAAACACAGCCGGTTAATGGCTAAGCGAAAAGTGACAGTGGCGCTATCTTGCAACAAATATAATTAGCTTAACACTTGTGTATATAGGACTACCCACTATGTCTTCACAATAAGTGCAAATACAATGATACAAAATAATTAATTATATATTATGTGAGGACTATGAGGAGAATACACTTTCTAAAGCTGTTCAGAATACACTGAAAGAACAAACTGCATTTGATATGAAACTGCGTCATTCCAGAAAGTCGTGTCATCTTTGAGAATCTCAGATAATAGAAAAAAAATGACCTGGATCCTCTTCATCTGGTAATAAAACAGAAAAGCATTGTCTAACTGAAAGCAAACTTGAAACAGAGTTAATACTGAACCTTAGTTGCACTTAGGATATTGGTATCATCCTAACTTTCCAATCCAGTGCCCTGTTGGAGCAGTCAGCTGACAGTGTGGCTCCTCACTTGGCAGTGCTGATGGTAATCGCATTTAAAAAAGTGGAAGTTGGAAAGATGTTCTGCAGCTACAGGTCAGCGCAGAGCTAGATAAGTAACACTGAACTGTGCACACCACAATCCACACAAATTAGTGGCCTAGGCTCACAATTTACAAAAAGATTACATAAACCAACAAAGCTTGTAGGATAACAGCAGTATCATAACTCAAACTGAACAGAGTAAACTGAACCCTGATGGCTGCACATGGGCTCTGAGACACTTCTGGAAAAACACATAATGCACCATGATGAAAGTTTCATCTGTAAAACTGGGTTTTGTGCAAAGTTAGCCCAATTTCACTAAAGCAACACAATGATCCCCCTTCACGAACTACCTCCAGAGGTCCACAAATATCCATAGAGAAAAGGTAATAAACTCTTTACATAATGTAAGAAGCCAAAAAATGTAACTGAATCAAAGGCACATCGCAAAGCCTTGAATATTCCCTTCATTAAACGATGAAACACGAAAATAAAGTGCCATTAGTTTGTAGAAAGAAAACTAAACAAGCATAAGGCCTACACAATTTCACTACCTATAATGGACCACTGATCTTAACCATTTCATTGTAATCTGTCTCGGTCTGTAAAAGTGAAACATTTTTGTTTGTTTCCTGTCACTTCAAATGAAAATGTAGTGTTATTCCTTTTCAGGGAACAGTCTACTGACAGATACTAAGTGGACTAAAGTGCTTTAAAGGTCGGAAAGTCTACAAAGAGCATTAAGAGCAACAAAAAGTAATATGTACACATGCTGAAGAGATCGCAAGCAAACACACAGCCGTGCTCTATACAGATATTTCAGCTCTGTGTTCACCAGAGTCAGAGATATGTAGACATATAGAGATATGTAAATGATAAAACCCACTGCTTCTCTGTAGGCGTTTTACAGTGACTGTTGGTATATTTGGTAGGAACTATAGATCAGTGGTTTTCAGTACTGCTGCTGAAGTTCCCCTTCCATGCATACTTTGGTGTTTTCCCGGCTCTACCATACAATTGGGATTGGTCATTTTAGATGGGGTGGGGTGGGGATTAAAACATTTAAGCCAAAAAAGTTGTTTTAGTTCATCCCTGAACATTCAGTGTAGCAACAGAGGTAGCGCTGTAGAATGTGTTTATAACTTTAGTGGACTATAGAGCAAACCTTCCAGCATTATGTAGTAGAGAGCTGCAACGAAATCCTGTCCACATCCTAACTGTCTGCACCATACCTAACACCGTCCCCATCCCATTCTCACAGGCCTCAACACCATCCCATCCACATCCCCACATGACCCAACACAAACACATGTTATACTCATCAGAGGGCTGAGATACAGGAACCATACAGTATTCATTCTTTAACTCTTGCTTGGTCCCTTTGTAACCATTTCTGCGGTTATAACATTTAATTTCTGTTTCCATATATCCTGTAATGCTTATCCCCATACCCTTTTATCAATGCAGTATTACTTTTTCTTTTGTAATTTAAATTCCTGTGCAGCTCTCATGTTAAGAAGGTTGCTGTAGTGTGTTTCAGAAGTGTGACAAATGTAGGAGTGAGTGATATGACCAAAACAGATTATCATTATACATGATACATGCTCCTTTTGTAATGAAACATGTAGTAAAGCATACCTTTCACTCCCAAGTCAATACAGGCCACTTATAGAAACTAAGCTGCAAAACCAGCCTGTTTTGGTTTTTGGACATCACAAGAATGTTTACATATTTCCCCCTAATCAGCACTTTAACCTTACCCATTCACAGTAAGATTTTTGGGAGTGATTCAGCCAGGACTGCTATTACAACCACAATACAGGACAGCCACAGAGCTTATGTGCATATATCAATGTACACTCAAAAAAGTGTATTGCGCTATTAATGATAAACTACTGCCATATTGCTCACTCTTAGAAAAATGTTCTAGTGTGTTTCAGGAGAAATGTAAAGGAGGTTTCTGGTGCTTGTGGTGTGTGATGTAGTGGTCTTATGCCTAAACCTTAATCATAATCGGATCAAGAAATATTATATTGAATTATTTTTACATTTAAATATTATATTGAAATTGTCTGCATAATTTAGTTGTTTAGGTGAAGTCATTCACATTGAAATGATCATTCCATGTATTCTTAACTATGCGTTAATGTGAGGGAGTTTTAGAGGTATTAAACACCTGAAACACCAGGTGCTTATAACCAATTTTGTGAATAATTCTGACTAGGGAAGTTTCTCTAGAGTAGTGTGATTCATAACAAAACACCATGAACTACTTTGATTACATTTTAACAACTTTAAAATGTAATCAAAGACATGGGAAACAAATTGGTGGAATTCCTCTTTAAATCCTTCCTGAACTGAAGTGAGTGGGTTTAAGCAGGGACAACACAAAAATGTGCAGGAGAGGAGTACACCAGGACTTTAGCTGGGAACCACTGCTGTCCACTTGATGGTGTGTCAGGCTTCACTCGCTCATCATGTCTGGACCTTTCCGGTGGCGTGGCGAAGTGGATGTTTTAGTTGGAGAGGGAGAGGCAGTGCTGGAAGAGTCACTGCCTCCTGCATCAGCCCCTGTAGGCACAGAGCTCAGCAGTGGCACTGGGGGTGCCTTCTTCCGGCTTAGGAAATTCCCCTCAAATGCTCCTCTCCTCCTGCCCTCGGGCCGGCAATCTGAAGCCCCCTCATCGGACGAGTGGGCCCTTCGTCGGGGGTCTCCTGGACTGTCTGGGGCCTGGCGGCTGGAGGATGCTGCAAGACTCTCTGAGGCTTTGCTGCTCCACTGTTCTGTAGAGTTCTTCTTGTCCCCATCGTCACTGCTGCTTTCGCCTGCAGACTGCCGTGCCTCGTCCTCAGCACCACACTGCCCATTGTGCTCCATCAGGACCTTGGCTAGGTTCAGGCTGTGGAAGTCACGATAGCTGTTGAAGCTTTCGGTGCGACGGGCACGGGCCAATAGGGGACTTTCTCGGTATGGGCGCAGGGCTCCGTAGGTGGCAGTCTCTGGAATGGGCTCTTGAGACTGGAGCTGGAGACTGAAGGCAAAAAACTCTTAGAGGAGACATTTGATTGATTTTATTTGACTGTTTGTCTGCACAATCACTGTCTATAGCTTCATGATGTTACAGTAAAAGGTGTGCATTACACTCCAATTATGACATTTTTTCAATTACTTAAAATTAATATATGTCTATTTATCAACATTTAACCTCCAGTACTGTACAAGGACTGGCGTAGTGCACACCAAGATGCTACAAGATGTTGTACATCAAGTATTTTCCCTGTCTTTTTCTGAAATCATTTGGTGAAGCATAGTAACCCATGACCAGTGAAATCTATCAGTCATTAGAGTGGCAGCACACTGACAGAGCATAGTGCTTTGAGATGATGAGAGGTGAGAGCAGGGCCTGACCTGGAGCAGGACTCTCGAAGACGGCTGTGCTGCAGCACTGAGGGGGCTGGGCTGATGTTAGGTGTAGCACAGCGTGATGTGCTCAGGTCACACTGGTCAAGCAACTTCAGAAGCTCCTCCTCAGTAGGCCCTCCCACCTCTTCAAAACAAAACAAAAAAGGCAATAAAATCATGTTAACTGTCACTTCACTTTTCTTATACAACAAGGCTCCCAATACACCAAGTGTACTGTTATTTAAGTCCCACCAGCAGCATCTCGCTTGGCTTTGTCATCACTCTTGTTGACTGTGTCCATGGCTGTGGTCAGGTCCCACATCTGGATGCTACCATTAGCATGGCCAGTGAAGAGGTAGCGGCGCGGGCGAGAACCCATGCGGCTGGAGCCCTCACACTCACGCACCGTGAAACAGGTGATGGTGGTGCCATCAACCGCTTGCACCTCACAGATCCTGCAATTTAAATAACACATTAAGAATACATGTACATATTCCAAACAAACGGAAGTCCATACACCGGCATAGTTATTTGAACATATCAGATTTAATTACTTTAATTACTAACTATTAGATTAACCCTCTGGCCCTCCTCGTTTTTACTATACACTCAGCGCCCTCGTGGCCATTTTTGGCCAATTGAAACCCAT
>JBBPCY010054286.1:0-12819 GCA_037974405.1 Brachyalestes nurse
CCCCCCTCACCGCTCAGCAGCTAAAGCAGCACATAAACACCCCGTCACCGCACCCCCCGCCGCTCTCACGCAGGTTTTTGGTAAACTTGAGAGCCCTGGTGATATCATCAAACGACTAGTCGACTCTACTTCGATTTCGCTGACCGACTACTAGACTTGTAAAAATCTAGAGTCGTAAATGCCCTAGTCTAATACAAATGTTCCTGTTTTTTTTCCTGATTCTCTTCGTCCAGAGGGCTTTGTGATTGCTAACGATGTGGATAATAAGCGCTGCTACCTGCTGGTGCACCAGGCTAAGAGGCTGAACAGCCCCTGTATCATGGTGGTGAACCACGACGCGTCCTGCATCCCACGCCTGCTGGTGGAGCAAAACGGCAAGAAAGACTTCCTCCTGTACGACAGAGTGCTGTGTGATGTCCCCTGCAGGTGAGAAGGGAGGGCGGATCTGTTTGGCCGTGTTTTATTTTTTTCTTCCCGCTGTGGCTTTGTTCAGAGAGGCAACCCAAATCTACAGTTAAGACTGGATATCTGGACATATGACTGTACAGGCTTCTAAAATGGGAAGCATCTCTCAGTTTTATGTGGGATGTGGGACCTGTGGGTACTGAGGGAACTGCACAGATTTTAGGATCACAGTTGCAACCCATAATTTTAACAAATAAACGGTCTGTGGATGTTTGCATAATATATCATAAGCATTTACAGAACTAGTTTTATGCACACACACATTTTCTACATGTCACACTTGCGTGCTGCTCGCTTAATATTTGCTGGACATACACTCATCTTTGCAAACAATAACTTCACAACAATTTATTTTACACCATTTGAGTACCTTTAAAGTCATAGTTTTTATTCATCACTTCTGACCTGCAAAAAGCCACATAATATAATTATCATTATAATCTGGATCACCAGACAGATGTTAAGTATTTAACGTGCTCTTAATTGACTATCAATGTCATGAAAGTTAACAAGTCCATTTAAAGTTAAAGGACAGTCTAGAATCTGCATCACCAACAACCAGGTAATAGGAGTCAGACCTGCACTGTTACAGATTCTTTTATCTATAAAGGAAACTGGTTTTATTTGACATTTTCCTTTATAGTTGTTCACTCGACAACATTCCAGTGTTTAACAAGAATACAATTCTGCAGTAAGAGCCTGTGGTGTAGAAAAACCTTTGACTGGTAGTGTACCTAAATGCTTAATGGAAAATCTTAAGGCTTTAAAAATGCGAGCCCTGAAACTTCAGACTAGGGTCAAGTTGGGATAACCCTGTCTGAGGAAATTTAATGCAGCTCACTTAAAATGCAGGCCAGAATTCACTTAATGTTTTATGCAAATGGACACAGAACTTGTAATTTTGTGCATACAAGAGAAATTTAGCAAAAACAGGATGTCTGACACAAGTCCTAAATCTTCCCATTATCACACGAAGCAAAAAAAGCTCAGGCTGTACCTCGGGATGTTCAGCAAAAATGAATGCATTAGTATGAAGAGGCAGCTGAGAGGGAATTGTAAAGGGGGTTTAATGTTCTGCTCTGTACCCTGTAAACACTGTGGAGACACTCTCGCATTTTTCAAAATGGCCTTGGAGCCACAACCTGAAAGCTTCTAATATTCTGGGGCCCGATTAAAGGTGGATTCTCTCTTACTCTCGGGGTGGACCAGATGAGGATGGGTTCCTCCTGAGGTTTCTTCCTCCAGCTTTGGGGAGTTTTACTTTCCTCTGTCACCTTCAGCTGCTCACTTGGGGCTCAGATTCTGCAGTGCTGCTTTGTAAGAAGCAAAACTTTGATCCTGGAGGAAATTGCTTATGCTACGACTGGACAGACACACAGAGACAATAACAAAAAAAAATCAATTATGAAGTCAAATAAAACTCTAAAATCTAAAAAGCAAATTTGATTTGCCTAAAACCTTTTGTGAATTAAAAGCTAAACTTCATAATAAAAGGAATGCAGGTCTGACACTGGATGGATTAAAACAAAATACAGTTCTAAAATGAGGGGATGGCAATCATTTACCAAACAGGATTTTCTGTAGAAGCTCTGCAATGCTGTGGAAAGTTACTACTTCCACAATCATTTGGCAGATGCTTTTATCCAAAGCGACTAAAAACACGAGGACGCAATCAAGCTCCAGGACAGTGTGAGATCCAGAGGCAAATATTAAGTGCTAAATTTATGTAAGAGTAGTGCAAGAAGATGGTTTTTGGAGATAGAGGGGGGTTCTGCTGCCCTCGCCGGCTTAGGCAGCCCATTCCACTGAAAGAAAAGTTTACTGAAAAAGTTTGAGTGCATTCTCTGTGAATATGAGCGATATGCTCCCCTGGTCAGAGCCTCAAGCTCATTTTACAGCTTACAGTCTTGTGTGTATGCACACATACACAGCAGGACACTTTCTCGTTCTCCCACTCTATACACCGGCTCTTTTTAGAGACGGCCAAGCATGTAGGCTTGTATTGTGAGGGTCTGGTGCTGGTGCCGAAACATCATGTTCAGTGCTGGCCATGACCACCAGAGAGGGGCAAACAGGTTACACACACTTCAGCGTCAGGCTGCTACTGCTGCCTCAGCTTTTCCCTGAGGCTAAACTGATCGAAGCTGTGATTATGACTTGATTATGGCTTGCCATGCTATTCTAATGCCTCACAGGGTCCGGCCGCCCCCAGATTTAGAGTTCACTCTTCTCAGAGGAAGAAAAATGTGCAGCTTTCTTAGCCAAGCACTGATGTAATGATAGGGGTGTAGTTGCTGTGACCATGATCTCATGTGGTTGCAGGAAACATGCTCATGATGATCTAGATGCTGACACGGCTTTGAAAAGTGGGGATGCTGAGTGTTTAAAGTTAAATATCTATACTGGCATCTTTGAAGGGTGCAGAGTCTGATTTGTTTGTACTTTTGTCATTTTTTTTTCTTATTTTCTGTAATTTAGTTATGCTCAGTTTCACTCACTAGTTACAACTCCTCAAACCACACGATACCTCCAAGCCTGGCTGCTGTGGGCCCTTCAGAGTCCCACGAAAGGCCACTGTGTCGCATTTAACTGTCACTGGATAGCTTAGTGCTTGGAGGGGAATTAAAAACTGCCAATTGTTAGTCAAGTGGGTATATTGTCATTTCAGTCATATACACAGTCCTCCAGGACTATATGGTGCAACACAAAGAACAAAAACAAACACAAAACTACAAAGTAAAGACAAGGGCTGTGTCTGAAATCGTGCACTGAAATGTGGTGCGTAGTGTGCACTGAGCACTTCCTCCTGTAGTGCACACTAAATGGAACACTGACGTTTTGCGCTTAGCGGAAGTGATGGACTAACATTTGATTACAATACTCCAGCATAAGAAACATATACAAACTACAACATAGAACAATTATAACATGTATAAGCTATCCACGGCTGCCTAACCGGCTGAAAAAACTGCTAAGATTTACGTGTGCTGACTCTTCTAAGTCGATATAATCGCAAACTTCGCTTTAAATTATATCGACTTAGAATGTTAAAATCGCAAAATGATCCATAACTGTCGTCAGAGAGTGACGGGCTACACACCGCAGTATACATCAGTCAAATCGTTTTATTAATGTTACATTTATATGAAGCAGTTGCCTCCGCCGCCAACTCTGAAAACTTGTCGAAAGTGCCTCCCCTTCTACTACGTAGTCAAAAAGGCGTCCGTGTAGTGTCCATCATTCCGCACTGCGTTCCATTTTCAGTGCATCATCCACATAGTGTTCGAAGTGTGCAAGTGCGCGATTTCGGACACACCCAAAACAAAATACACAGGCTTGAAGAGTGCGGGATGGAGAGAAACAAAAGAGCAACAAAACAACAGGACAAGGAAACATTTCGTGCAGTTGACGTTTGAATTCTAGCAGCAGAGTCGTTGTGTGCAGAATGCAGAATATAGATAGACAGCAATAAGTAAATGTGCAGATAATAGCAGCTACAGGACAGAGGATGTGCACTATATAATAAAGAATGGGTATTTTCAGAGGCAGTGTTGGTGTAAGTTGGAGATCATCATGTGAGCGAGATCTGGTCAACACCTACACAGGTGCATCACTTGTCAGTCGATCTAGCTGTCCATTTTTTATAGCTGCAGAATAGCAGACATGGTGTTTTTATGACATGATTTTTATGTTTTTAATTATAGAAGTTGTTTGATACCATCAACCATCACATCCTCCTGGCTGCACTTGCCAAACTTGGAACCCCTGGTTCTGCTTGGCAGTGGTTTCTCTTACATATTGAGGGTTGCAGTTACCAACTCCAATGGAAAGAAGATTTGAAATTCTTAATGCTTGCCTACAAAGCCAAAAATGGCTCATCTTCCCGATGAGCACTGCTCAGACCACGGGTCTCAGCTCACCCTCTTAGAGCATCAAGCACAGCTTGACATGCCTCTTCTCAACGTCTGAAGACCTGCATCAACACTTTCTTCGGTTTTGGCACCAAAGTGGTGGAACAGACTTCTCCTGGCTGTCAGAACTGCTAAGACCCTCACTGTCTTCAAATGGCAACTAAAAAAAAAAACAGCTACAAGTTCCTGGCATAGACTAACGTAACTAACACAAACTTTACAAAAAACAGCTGATTTCTGGATAGTGTGATCTGAGAGGGTCCTGGTGAAGCTCTACTAGCAGTTCTTCGTTTTAGGTCTAGGTTTACTAGTATGAAGAATGTGTTTTCTGGTGGGCTTCACAGCACAGGTGCATCTCTCTCTGGATAAGAGCATCTGTCAAACGGTAAATGTTGGTTTACAGATGCGGTATGGATAACAGTGGCAGGCTCATCATGCTTTACATCTCTTTTATTTCTGCAGTGGAGATGGAACGATGAGGAAGAACATTGACGTGTGGAAGAAGTGGACAACCAGCAACAGCTTGCATCTGCACGGGTAAGAATGAAACCACAGAATTTCCTTGGTGTCTTTGTCTACAACCGTGTTTGTTTGTTTGTGTGTGTGTGTGTGTTGGTCACTGTTCTCTGTAACTGTATTGCTCTGAGGCTCATATATATGTGCAGTGGATTTATGTAGTCAAGATGTCTGACAGTAGAGGTTGGCAGTATGAATGACACCATAGCATCACTACTCAGACAGATTTAGGTCTAACATACAGAGCTAGTGTATAGTAACTGTAGAAATTCCAGAAGAACTAGCTTTTTAGATGTAGCACTACTGATGTAAGCACACACACACACACACACACACACACACACACACACAGTGTATAGATGTGTGCATATATGTATATTTTGTCTGTGTAAATATGTGTATAATATCTCCTTGGAAAATATCGTTTCTGTTATTGTATAAAACCAATCTTGCGTGGCACAAGAGCGCCACAGTAATTAGAGAAAATGAAACCAAATCATTTGTCTCACAGCAGGGGCTTCTTCTGGTTTGTCTAGTGGCAGATCATTGCTTAGATCCAGACTGAATGGTCTATTAAGTCAAATTTACTACTGAATATACTCCAGTTTACAAAATTAAATGACAGGTTTTTCATGCGCGTGAATGAGCGAGTGTGTGTGTGTTTGTGTGTGTGTGAGAGGACGAGTGAATGCACGTATGTGAGGAATCTTTTTAAAGAGCTAAGTTTCTAGTACTCATCATACAGTCAAATTAATGTCACATGACAAAACATATGCTTTTGCTGGATCATGTGAATCCCTTGATTCATTAAAAAACACACAACCACCACAAAACAGAACCATGAGGTAGTCCAGGATGACCACAGATACACATTGAAAATTTTGCTAATTAATTAAAGGGGTCATTGGCATTATAGTCTTTTCAGATCTCAGTATTTCAGAGCCTGTATTACTGTACTGGTCAACAAACGGTATTGTAGGCTGCTCTAGTGGGAGGCTGTGTTGACGTGCTGTGCTCTCTGGCAGGCTGCAGTTGAGGATCGCGGTGCGTGGAGTGGAGCAGCTGGCGGTGGGAGGCAGGATGGTTTACTCCACCTGCTCCCTGAACCCCATCGAGGATGAAGCGGTCATCGCCTCCCTCCTGGAGAAAAGTGAAGGTGTGACGGCCCTCCTCCAACCTTTGCATCATTACTTCATTGTTGCTGGACGCTAGACCTGCACAATATGGCCAAAATATCAGTATTGTGATTTTACTGCTACATATTGCGAATGCAATGCCTTCCACAATGTTAAAGGGCACAAATCACTTTTCTAGACTTAAAAAGGCTTGAGGTCTGTAAATATTGTTTCAAATGATACTCCCCCATCCAAACAGTCCATATATGGGATATAAGCTACAAAAAACTGTTTTCAAGTCACAAATTTTGCAAGGTCACAAAACTATTAATGCTCCAAATCAACAGCACCTTTTAATGGTTAAAGATTGAGATTTAAGATTTTTGCTGGATTACATGAAGACCTCAGTTCATCAGAAAACCCAGTATCTCACCTGGAGCTGTGATTGGTCACCCTGTCAGAAATTTGCGTGTTGCAGTCTTTTGCAGTATCAGTATTGCAGAGACAGATATTGCGATATGATTGGCAGGCGATATATTGTGCAGCCCTACTAGCCACGCTGGCATGTTGTATTCCTATAACCACAGCAGCTACTAATAAGTTTAAATGACCGCACATTGTCCCCTGACTCTTTCAGGTGCATTAGAGCTGGTCGATGCCTCCGCTGACCTGCCAGGTCTGAAGTACATGCCGGGGATCACGTCCTGGAAGGTAGTGATTTGTTAACTACCATTCTTAAAACAGTATGAAGGGTTCTAAGAATGACATTCTGAATCAGAAAACTGTATTGATCCCAGAGGAAACTGCTTGTATAGCAACTGTACAGACACATGGAGACGAGAAGAATGCTCAGCACATTATGCTTTATACACAAAATGCTGTGGTCAGTAAGAGAGGGGTATATAAATACTGTGGATAGACAGATAGATATAGGCAAGGATTGACATAAGTGGCACGCAAGCAAGAATTGGCATATGTGGTACGACAAATGCGCACCCGTTTTCAGTCTTCACTGCGCAAGTGCGTACCTAATTTGATAAATATGGTTCCTGCTGGTCAGCGGAGCCTCGCTTCTGCCCCAATCAAAATTCAGTCAGAGCAGAGCAGGTCTGATCTCTGCGCTTCTGTCACTGCGTGCCGCGCCCCCTCGACTTCACGCCCCGCCCCAACACGAGACCCGTTCCCCAGTCCAGAGAGGAGAGATCTGCCTCTGTGGTCCAGGATAAACTTTGTAAGGTGAAGCATTTTGAATTTGCGGGCGTACCAATTAATTAATGTAGGTACTCATTACAGTAAAAATTACATCAACCCCTGGATATAGGTTAGATACACATGCCAATAGAAGAACAGATTTTATTGAAATGTCTGTCAATATTGAAAAACATTATTGAAATGGTATTTCTTGTTTGTGTAAAATCCATTCCCAGCAATCTATTTCATGAACGTAGCCCACATTCTTTGTAATTAAACCCTTAATTCATTTCCAGTTCCCATTTAAATGACTTATTACATAAACACTGTCTTCAGATCAGTCGAATCCAAGATGGAGTGCTGTGGAGTGTAGGACGATCCTTAATCCTTGCCTGAAAAAATGACCCTTGTTCTGTTTTAACTGGTAAAAGTCCGGTAGGTTGTACAGCCAAGTGACGGATTTATTTTTTTAATCTGTCAGTTTTTTCCTTCTGTTTTGTGCTTTAATTTTAGTTGATGACCAAAGAAGGTCAGTGGTACTCGGATTGGTCCGAAGTGCCCACGGGTCGCCACACGCAGATCAGACCCTCCATGTTCCCCCCGACTGACCCGGAGAAGCTGCAGAGCATGAAGTTGGAGAGATGGTGAGCGCTAACCGGCTCTTTCTCAGACGCTAGTTTTTCAATCCAGACTTGTGAAGGTTGCCAGTTTTCTTCGGCTTTACAAAAAACACGATCTTAAACATTCCCAAAAACTAGAGAAAATATGCTGAAAATGAGATGTATGTACTGCTGTTAAGCAGAATTTCTGACACCGTGGTAACAAAATAAGTGCAATAGCAACGTACATAAAATGTATTGATAGTTTTACTTATTTTGCGTATTTCAGGACTTTTTTTTCTGCTTTTTTGGTTGGTTGGAGGTGATTTTGCGCCTCTTAATCTAACATCTATGAAATGCACTTAAATTTTTTTCTTTCTGGGGCACCCCTCCTTTGGACTAGCTTAGCTGATTTGTTCTGGTTCTCAAAGTACACGATGTTCTGGGCAGCAGCAGAACAGCAGCAGTGGAGGCTACTGTGAGCTACAGGCATGGGATATTCTTTTGGTTGCTTTTCTATTTTCTTAGGTTTTTTTTTTAGGTAGCACTAATCTTGTGAAAAAGGCCAAATGAAAAAGGCCAAATGAACCTGCCTGGAGCAGGTTAGGGGGGCAGTATTGGTTGCTGTGCTGCTGTAGCCTGGTAAAAAATGAACCATCATTGCAAAATCTGGGGTCAAAGTAACCAGTTTAAAGACCAGTGAGTGTATATTATAACTGTCATCATGTTGCACTACTGGATGCAGAGCATCTGAGGCTGCAACTACAGTATAATTCCTGTCTGCTGACAAATCGGAAGAAATTAGTCTGGCAGTACCACCTTTCTGCACAGGGGGGCGCTGATGCTCTTCTGAGGAGTTTGTTCTTCTAGTTGGTGACGCAGTGCTGGGGGTTTATCTAAGTAAATGTCTTAGTCTGTCTTTCATCAGCTTATCTGTTCAGGCTCATGTATGTCCACAGTATTCACCGTGCAAGGTAACTGTGTGTGTGTGTGTGTGTGTGTGTGTGTGTGTGTGTGTGTGTTTGCAGTATGAGGATACTGCCGCATCACCAGAACACTGGTGGCTTTTTTGTGGCTGTGCTGGTGAAGAAGGCACCCATGCCATGGAACCGGCGCCAACCAAAGGTAACGAGTGTGTGTGTGTTGCACTATAGTAATAATACACACAAATTTACACGCATCAGAACTCTTCTGGTTCAATGTACTCCAGATGCAACAAAAATAGATCTGTTTGTCAGTAGTTGTCATGTTTAGAGGAAGAAGCGCTGTGCTTATAATTCTATAATCCCTAGAACACCACACGCTCAGTGAAGTACGAAGGTGGGAGCATCATGATATGGAGCTGCTTCTGTGTGCCTTGCACATCACTGAAGGAAACCTGAATAGAGATATTAGAGGAGACTTTAATCTCATCAGATTAAAACAGTGACCTGAAACACACCACCAAAAATCAAGTGAAGACGCTTGCATGGCCTTACCAATCTTCTGACTTGAATTCTGTTGAAAATTGATGGTGGCGTTGCTACAAAAATTGATTTTCTCCTTATTGTTGACATTTTCAGGGCTGAAATTCCAATAACGTCTTTGAAACACAGTGATATTTTAAATGTATGCTTTATGTATGCATTTTTCCTTGTCAATGTTATTTAAACCTATTTTAAGATAATTAAGATTTTACTAATGTTGATACTGATACGGTTTTATAAACATTATATTGGTTATTTTATTGACTTTTTTGGATAAATAAGGAGATGAAATGTGTCCTTAGATCGCTGTAAATGTTCTGATCAACTAATGCAAAGTGCTGCTCTGTCCCTCCACTGATCCAATCAAGCATCTGAAAATGACAGCTATGTTAGAATGCATTAACGCTGCATAAATACAGAGAGCAGCTCCATCTGTCCAGGTTCTCGATTCCCATTCCTGGTCAAAACATCGTGTGTACAGTTGAAGGTTGTGTATGCACTAGGAGGGCTGCACAATATACTGGCTGCTGATTATCGTGATATTTGTCTTTGTAATACGGATAGCAGACTGCTGCAATATGCAAATGAGCCTCTGACCAATCACAGCTCCAGGTGAGTTACTGGGTGTTCTGATGAATCAAGGTCTTCATGTAATCCAACAAAAGTCTATTTTAATCTTTAAAAATTAAAGTTGTAGGCGAATTGGTGCATGTATGGGTGGAGCTTAAATGCTGCAGCCAGAATAAGCAGATATATTTAAATGTGTTGGTTTTGTGACCTCACAAAGCTATGATTTGAAATCAGGCTGTTTTTGTAACTTATGTTACAAAAATGGATCAGGGGAGTTAGTGCACCATTTGAAACATTTACTGACTTTAAGCCTTTGTAATTCCAGAAAAGTGGTGATATCTGCTCTTTAATATCTTTAAAGGCATCACCGTTGCAATAAGGAGCAGTTAAATCGCAATACTGATATTTTTTCCGTCATCATGCTGCTCTAACTGGAAGTATGTTATCAAAATTGTGTCTGAATTGTGTCCCTCTCTGTACGTAACTATTTGTTTGTTTGGGGATAAATACGTTTAAATTGATGAACCTATTGGATATTACGTAACAAATCTAAGTGTTTTTTCTGGTCCTTTCCATTCAGTTACACCAGAGTGACAAGTACTTTTATATTTTATGGTAAAATGAAACAAAAAACCATCACATTGCCCCCGTTTTTCTGTCGTGTATTTCAGTAGAATAACATCTGTAGAATAATTTTTTGATGCCAGAATAAGAATCCTCATTGCCATTTGTTATCATCAGTGTCATGAAGTTTGTCATCGAGGCCCTATTATCTTTCTCTCTCTCTCTCTCACACACACACACATGCATTTTCCCCTCCTGCCTGATTAATGATCATCTCTCACACACCCTTTTTTTAACCTTAGTTTCTGCAGCTCAATTAGAACCCTTAAAATAGCTCAGCAGAGTGAATTTTCTCTCTCACCTTTTGTTCCAGCTCCGGAACAAGGAGGCGGCCTCCTCCAGTGAGGGAGCCCCGGCAGAGGAGCCCCCTGCAGAGGAGGGAGATGAGGAGACCCCTGCTGAGGGACACCCCTGTATCTCAGATGTTTCAGAAAACCCCCCAGAGGCTAAGAAAGATGGAGTGTGTGGGTGAGTGACAAATACAGTGTGTGTTCTTTTTCCCTCTGCCTCTTTTTCTGTCTGTCCATTCACTCTTGGACTGTGGAGTAACATGGTTAGGTCTAAGTCTAAGACCAAAAATCAAAGAAAGGGGATTAAGTAAACTATAGCTGCAACCAATATTCAATAAATCTGTTGATTTAAATGTTCAGAAATGCACAGGCCTTCAGAATAACTGACATTAAAACCACTTTCATTAGTCTATGTGCTATATTAGCTTGATTTATCAAAGCTTTTTTCGTCTTTATAGCCATTCACCCGCAGCACACAGCTGCCAGATCTGCATACCAGACTCTTTGGACAGTTTGTGAGACTCCATTCCTCCTCCCTGTCTTATCGGTTTAAGCTCCAGCTGAAGTGTCCTCTTCTCTGGGTTCCTAGCAAGCGAGCTCTCGGTTGTGTTGAATAAATGAGATCCGGCTGGCTGGAAATGAAGATGTTCGATGGTTGGAGCAGTAAAATAAACATTAGACGGCAGAACTTTATATCCAGTCGACACTTAAAAGGAAAAACCTTTTAATTATACATTTTAAGCTTGACTGGCTCTGCTGGACTTCAGTACACATGTTTTATCCAGCTTACAAGGGCCCAGTGTGTTGCATGAATTAAGACTGTGAATAATATGTTTAAAACGAAATGATACTTCTAATGTGGGCACTCACTAAAGACATGATTCAAACTTCAGTCTGCAGCTTTACATACAGTTCAGAAGGATGTAAGGAAGGAAATAAATAAATAAATGCACAGTTACCTGTCAGAAATGTGTGTGTGTGTGTGTGTGTGTGTGTGTGTGTGTGTGTCTCATGTTCTGGTCTCTGGATTCTCTGACATGACCCGTTCTGTTCCAGCCCCCCGCCTTCAAAGAAGATGAAGCTTTTCGGCTTCAAAGAGGACCCCTTTGTGTTTCTGACAGAGGATGACCCTGTCTTCCCCCCGATTCAGTGAGTGCACCTCCATTTATGGTGTGTGTGTGTGTGTGTGTGTGAGCATGCTAGGCTGGTGAACGGTTGCAGACTCTGAAATGTGTCGCATGTGAATGTGTGTTTGTTCATTTGCCTTTTGATGTGGGAAGATCAGAGTAAACAGGGCAGAAAAACTGTCCTCACAAGAAGACAGTTTTCTCACACACACAAGATATATACCCACACGTGTGTGTGTGTGTGTGCGTGTGTGTGTGTGTGTGTGTGTATAATATGTGTAAATATGTATGTATGTAAGCAAGAATTGGCGTCTGTGGTACGACAAATGCCCACCCGTTTTCAGTCTTCACTGCGCAGATGCGTTCCTAATTTGAGTAACTTCATACTGGATCTCTAGGTACCACCAGTCAGGAAAGGAAAACCTTAAAAAGAAAAATAATAATGACGTTTTAAAATAGGGTTCCAGCCGGTCATCGGAGCCTCGGTCAGCGGGGAAAAATTCGGTCAGAGGCTCCGCGGACCGGATCTCGGCGCTTCAGTCACTGCGTGCCCCGCCCCCTCGACTTCACAGCCCGCCCCGACACGAGACCCGTTCTCCAGGAGAGATCTGCCTCTGTGGTCCTGGATAAACATTTGGAGCTCCCGCACGATGCTGGGATACAGTCCAGATCAGAGTTCTGTCTGTCATGCTGTGAGGAAAAAACTCGAGTGACTCTGTCAGAGTACCTTCCTCATTTCGACCACTTAGTGGCGAGAAAGCAGACACACACATCATTACAATATAGAGGTGAAAAGTTTTGAATTTGGGGGCGTACCAATTCATTAATGTAGGTACTCATTATAGTACTACAGCAAAAAAATTGTCAACCCGTGTGTGTGTGTGTGTGTGTGTGTGTGTGTGTGTGTGTGTGTGTGTGTGTGTGTGTGTGTGTGTGTGTGTGTGT
>JBBPCY010054307.1:0-12818 GCA_037974405.1 Brachyalestes nurse
GCTGCAGGTTACTGGGACATGGAGAATAAACTTCTTGCTGTGTTTGGCAAGACAGAGGAGGAAATGGCCCAGCAGAGGCCTGCCCAGGTTCCTTTAAATCTTCCAGTGCTGTTTCAGAACAAAAATCACGCCTGGCCTGTTTAAGTGATGGATTAAGTGTTTTAGTGGATTAACCTGTTTATGACACTTCATCACTCATGCTGCATCGATCAGAACCCACACAGTCAGCTGTCGCAGGTATATGGAAGTAAATTAGTGACAAGTATTTGAATTTACAAATTCAAATTCACTGAATTTTTGTATTTGAATAAAAACATGCTTGATGTATTTCAATTGTAAATACAGCTTTTAAGATTCAGTATAGAAAGATTCAGCCTTTCAAATTCAGCAAATAAAAATCAGTTGGAAATTCAGTATGTCATCCGAGACCTACAGGAAAAGAAGTAGAGTACAGAGCACAATCCTCACGGACTAAAATCGCGTTTTTTGGCTAACTTAGTGTCTCGCGCAAATTCAGTTGGAAATTGAGTCAGACTGAAATCACGTTTTCATTGAACTCAACGTCTTGTGTGGGTTTAATGCGTTGGAAAATGTGATTTCCGACTGAATTTACCCAAATGAAATAGCCCGCTTGAAATGGCAAAGTTGAAATGAAGGTGCTGAATAATACCGAGTGAAAAATTTGAAATAATTGTAATTTTTGGCTGAATTTGACAGACTGAATGTGTTTATATTGAATCTTAAATGTGTTGAAATAAATTCAAAACAAACTTCAGTATATAAACTTCATGCTTTTTTTATTGAATACTTTTGTCACTAATTTACTTCCATACAGGTAGCACATGCACAGGCAAATGCAAAACAATAGGATATGCATTATCTACATTATTTGGGTTTTAAAAACATTATGTGTGATTATTATATTATCCTCCTAAAGACGAAAGAGGAACCCAAGAAACAAATAAAACATTAATTCAAGAACTGTAATGTGATCAGAATAATGTAATCTGTATTGCTTTATATTACTTTATTAAGGAAAAAAAATCTCTAATGAACACAGCTGATAAATCCAAATCTGTTCTTCCCATGGTGGTGTCAGGTGGACAGTGCGGTGTGGGCCACTGTTCTTGCTCTGATCTGGCTTCACGGCTTCAGGATGGCTGAACAGGAAGAGTGGAAGTTCATCGCCATGAAGGCCACATCCTGGATCCGTTCTCAGAAAGGTGAGACAAAACACTACCAACAAATGCACAATATTTCATTAATTATCAGATTAACTGTCAAACATGAGAAGGTTCACTAAGTCAAGTAGTCATGTGGACCAAATGTTCAGAAACATTTCCTCCTCCAGCTCTTCATTAAAGGCCAGTTTCTGACCACAAAGTAGGCTGGATGTGCCGTGTCTTTTTCCCACCATCCTCCTGGCAACACTTTCTGTTTTCATCTCAAGCTCCTCCTGCCCTACCGTTTAGTGTTCATACCTCCTTATTTATTTTAAAGTTGTCTCGGAAAGGTCTGGTCTGAGCTGGGAAGAAGAGGCATAGGCGTGGACACCCATGAATGTGGTTTATTAAATACAACACAGTCCTAAAGCGACCCCTGGTGGCCGCTGATTGGAATCATGACAAAAGTGTCTCAGCTGTCCCATGTTTTACTTAGTGTGTATATTTACCCTTATACTTTAGTCTGGCTTTGACAGTCAACCATGACTCCAACACGTGTATTCCTGTTCCAGTTCTGCCCTCAATGGTCTTCAGAGTTTTCTTTCATTGTTAGAGAAAAAAAACATAGTTTTTTCAGTGTCTAAGAACACTGAAAGTGAGTTGCCCCTGTGATCAGAAGGTCATGGGTTAGAATCCCATGACTGCTAGTGGCACCACTGTGATACCCTTGAGCAAGGTTTCGTCCCCACACACTGCTCCCTAGCCCCACTGCTTCACTCTGTGAATGGGTTTACTGCAGAGGACTCAAGCAATTTCATCTAAGATCGATAAAGTCTGTGAAATAGTTCCTACTCATCCTCCATTCCCCTTTTATTACATGACAACAAAAGACTTCTTGCTGTCCTTATAATTCAGAGGGTCCAGTGACATTAAAGAGGAAATGTAAAATGCCACAGATAATTCCCTAAACAAATCCTGGTTAGATCCCAAGCTTTTTATTTGAGCATGACTACAAAATAATGTCTGAGGTTTGTGAAACTTGAGTGTTAAAAATTGCTATACACAAGTGATAGTAGAACAAAACTGTTCTACTTTTAAAATTGTATGTTTTTCTGTCTTTCGAGCAAAGGAGTACGGCCCTAAATTGCTCTGGGAAACCAAGTTGTTACAGTAATATCTTATGGTGGTCCTTTTCCATTCATATATAGGACTAACAGTGACTGATGAATTTAACATCTAGAAAATGTTCGATTTTGGTTGATGTACTGAATAAAAGGAGTGTTGGTACCAGATAGTCAGCTAAAAAAGATTATGATTGTGATTCATGTTTCGTGATGATGTGTTTCAGTGGAGAACCTGATCGAGTGCATCCAGGCTGGAAATGCTCTGCTGGCGTGCCAAGTGAAGGAACAGGACCTGGGTCTTAATCTTTAAAACTGCTCCACCAAATTATAAAATGCATCGTTATTAAAAGAGCTGTGACCATCTTTGACATCTCATGCATGCCAAAGCTAAGCTTTTTGTTTACTGTTTGAAATCTGTGTTTTGTACTATGCAGTTCATGGTAAATACTCTGGTAAATAAAGTATTCCAGTTCTGTATGTGATTTGTCTTTTTGCTCTGTAGTGCAGTGAAAACAGTGCTCTCACCAATTCCACGTAGTCTTCTAACCCTGCCATGGTGTAGATGTGATCAACCATTCGTAACAATCACTACCGGGTAACGCTACTTGCACCCAATGAAAAAAAAAAACGTTTTTTTAACGAAATCAGAAAACGGCTCGTTACTCGTTTTTTGATTTTGGTTTTGGAAACGATTCTTGAAAAAAAACCCTAATTTTTTGGTTTTCAGCATGAGCACCACTTCAAAGCGGTGGGACTCGCACATGACAGGTAGGTCAGTTGGGAAGCTCTGGTCATGCTGCTTCACTGTAACAGAGTCGAATTGGTGCGAATTTGGACACATCGGTCGTATCTGGTTCTTCAGCAGTGGCTAAGATGCGATCAGAAAATCTACTGGTGCACTCTTTGGATCTGTCTGGATCTTCTGGACATAATAAACTGGACAGTGAGTGCAGAGCCAAGGTAAGGATCTATTAAAGTGGCGTCTTTTAGAAAAACGGTGTCTCTACAAAGAAGCAAACCATTTATTAAAAATGATTCATTTGATGGTATTAAACAGACTAACTTGTTTTTGTTTTACGTTAAACAACCCACTTACTTTCTGTAAAAAATGTCAGTATGTTGTTGGGCCCTGTGCCTGGGGTCTGGATAACATAACACTCATGTTAACATAAACCACCATTAGTGTGTACTGTGTGTATATAGTGTATATTTGATTACATGGTTAAGTTAAGATTTATAGGAAATATCTGAACTGCTGCGGTGTAACTGTGATAAAGGGAACAGTGCTGTTTGCAAACCAAATGTTACTGCACTTTTGTTCATATAGCAGTACTTTAAAAATAAAGTGTGCAATGCACTACTTTTGAATTAATTATTTAATTTTGCGTATAACAATGCGATTAATCTCAGCAAACCAGGCGATTAAAATTTGTAATCATTGTCCAACATTAATATATAAATACACATAAATATAACAAGACATCATACAACTAATTGAGTAACATATTTTTTCAAAGACACTAAGGAAGCTATTTTCTAGACCAGTAGGGAAAGAATAAGTTCACAATCACACACCATCATGGATGTTTCCTTTGGGCATGGCTGCTCAGCATTGTCCTTATGTGGTTTGGTGTACAACTGGTTAGTTGTTAAATGTGTGAATGGATGTTGTGAATGGTTTAATAAAGCCATTACAGTAAAGTGAATGTATGTAATGGTGATAAAATACAAAAGAGTAAAATGTAAAGCTGGGACATTTTTACATGTAAAGCATGTCATGGAACTGGCTCATAACTCACACACTCACTCCCTTTCTCATATTCACTCACTCACTCATTCACTCCTCCCTCCTTCACTCACTCATTTACTCACTCAATCACATTCACTTCTCACTCAATTACTCATTCTCCCACTCACTCCCTCATGCCATCTTTCCCAGTAGTGCAAAAAATGGAGCACTACTCCTGACATGTTAACAAATGAGTGAATACTGATCTTTTGAAACAATGCAAGTCTAAATCCAGTCAAAAATAAATTATTTCATCAATCCATAACGTAAGTTTTGGCATTTAAATATTATATACACAAACATATATACAATTCAAATTTGTGGTGTTCTGTTGTCTGAAAGTCGTTTGTCAAGTGCTATTTTACCATTATGCTGTTAATCAGTATGGTAGCATTAGCCTCTAGAACCTAGCCTCTAGAACCTACAGCATTATTAGCAGTAATCACTACTGAGGGGTAGTCATCAGTGAGTATTAGAGCATGAGAATCTAGAGTTGGCAGAGTTCTCAGGGAGGTACACCAGCCATACACACGTTGCGACGACAGGCAAGTACCTGCATTCATAAACAATAGTATGATTCTTTGTAGCTTAATTTAACGTTAAATTTAGACCATTGTTTTCTTTCTCACGAAACTATGTACAAGACATGAATTTTATGATATCGAAAGTTAAATTGCAACTGAATAAAAAAATATTTCATTGGTTTATTGCAAAATTCAACAAGAAGCAGCATAAAAATACAGATTACATTGGTTTACACATTTTCTATACAAACAACCTTTCCAATCTTGCCAGTGCTTCATTAGTTGAACAAGTATTTTTTTGTCATAAAATTTTTTTTAAAAAATGTAGAAAAGTGCTTCAGAAAGTGAACCTGTATATTTATTTATCAAATGAAAAAAATGAAATAGAAAAACACTATACAAAAACAACCTTCCCAGTGGTGCCAGTGCTTCAGAGAGACCCACCACTTCATGGATGCTGTTTTCCACATTTACTGCTTGTCACGGAAGCAGGAGGCACAGATACAGGCTTGATCCATTCGTGAAAGAAGGTGACTTTATTCTAAACACGTACAGAAACAAAACAAGAGACGCGGGTCGATGCTTCTTCTCCAAAATCCAAGAAACAGAACAGCAACACACACACGAACGAACCTATACATGTGAACTGAAAACCCGACAAAGAAAACGTGCACCAATGTGACTTTTAAACAGAACGGAAACTCAAAACAGGTGAACATAAATGATCCCAAAAACTCAACAGGTGCAAACAGAAAGTGTCCCCAAACTAAAGGCCAGTTTGGCCGAGTCCGCTGCGACGCCCCCAGTCAAAATAAGAGTCCCACGGTCCTACGGACTGGGGGCGTGACACTCACACATATATAAATGTAAATATAAATATATAGATGCAAAAACCACTGCTGTCGATGGGTAAAAAGTGTACAAAGTGGAGAGACACTTAAAAGGGCTTACAAGCTGTGGTTGAGATGTCTCAGCCAACCATGTGAACAAACAAGGCTGAGTTCCCATCACCACTGTGGTTTATACACACTCACACACTCATTTCAGTGTCAGAATTAGGTCAGCCACACTAGTACAGTATAATATAAGTTATGTACTGCCCTGTAAAAATGACTCATTAAATTTTGATTCTCATAAAATTTCAAATAATGAGTTACAGATTATTATGTTAAACTCTTTTTAAAAGTTAATTAATTCATAACTAGGATAAGTGGGGGTGCTGGAGTCTTTCCCATCTGTCATAGCTGCTACCCAAAAGGCAGAAACACCCTGGATATGTCAATGCACCTTATGTACATGCCTTTGGACCGTGGGACATCAGGATAATTCTGTTGTTTTTTTTTTTTGTTGTTTTGGGGTTTTTTTTGGGGGGGGGGTTGTATTTAGTACTTTGGAGATCTACATGATGTTACTTGTTTGAATGCAACTGTGTAAAAAATGTAATAAAAAGCTACATTGCAGTTCTAACTGTTGATTAGGGGAGTTTAAAGTCTCACTTAAGTGATTTTGTTTTACTTCTTGGTTAAGCCACTTTTTCACTGAAGTAGGTTTTAGGTTCCTTTACCCAACCCACAATACACACCAGTCTAAATTCTCCCTCTCAGAGCAGCATCGTTTCGGGGAATGACTCTGTTTGTGACCACAGTAGGAGGGCTGATCTCAATCAGCTGCTCAGTACTGCTTCATAAACACCAGCCCTGGCTGCACTGTGACCAGAAAAAAAGGTAGAAGAAAAACATCTCACTGGAAAGGAACTCAGGTAATAAAGACTACTTTCAGTATTTACTGCCTTATAGAATTAGAACGATTAATTTACGACACTTTTTAGGAAGCGAACCATGCGGGAACTTCTTAAATAGGCACTATACCAGTAACCCAGAGGTTAAAGCAAACTCTTCTACAGAGAACAGGTACTCCAGCCTCTGTTTTACATTTACTTTGCCAAACAATAAACTGCAATCTTGCTAAATGGCCCGACATGCTGTCTTGATTTTACATGTACGGATGTTAATCACTTGCATGAGGCAGAGCTTTGTTAACATTTCAAAGGAAAGATGTTTTTGTTTCTCTTTGATGTGTCTTCAATTAATTTCACCTAGAAAATGATAAAGCATAAACTACAATATACAGTAAATACATGGCTGTGAAAAAGATGCCTATGCAAACTGTCTAAAGCCGATTATTAAAGCCATGAGTGCCTGCTGGCAAAAGCACATGTTAACTTTAGAATTCATGAAAATTATTACACAGGCAAAAAAAGTAGATTTTTTTTAATGTTCTGTGAGTTGGTCAGAAGATGGTTTAGTTCCAGATTTCTCCTCGATGCCTAAAGCCATTACATTGATTGAAATTCCATCAGCAGCTTCTGATTTACTGCAGTACTGATTGGGCCAAAGCGATTTGATAGTAACTGAAAGCTATACTGGGCTTCCATGAGGAGAGGTCTGGGAATGGCTAAGCGAACACGTTGATATGAAACGTCTGTTGACTGTATTTCTGGTACACTGGTATTGTCTACGCAAAACACACTTGTACACAAATCACCAGCCACATAAGCACAATGGTGAACAGGCGAAGGATCCCAGGTTGAGCTGGGCTCAAATAATGAAAGGAAACTTACGGGTGCGAATAATTAGAATATAGGGAGAAACTAAAAGAGCAGAAATGACCAGGGAGGGTGCAGAGGCCAGACACAGTATCACAGATACTGGAATGGCTGTGACAGTTATTTTACTTAAAGTGTTGTTTTTCAGTTATAATGAGAAACTCAGGAATTGTCAAAATATTTTAAATATTTTATTCCGTCTAATAATCTAATACTTATACTCATAATAATGAGATTTTCCCAAACCCTAACCTTATACAGTATTATAAGGTGTTTATTTTTTTAAATAACCTTTTTTAATTTTACCAGCAATATGCTACCGTTGGTGGCCTGGTGGTTAGGGATCTGCCCTGTGATTGGAAGGTTGTGGGTTCAAATCCCAGATCTTCTAGTGGGACCTTGAGCAAGATACTGTCCCCACACACTGCACTCAGAGCGCTGCGAAGGTGCCTCCCCACTGCTTCACTTATTAAATGGGTTAAATGCAGAGAAAGAGTGTGTTCATGCATTACTGTAAGGGACACTTTATTATTACGTATTACACTCTGTAGTGTTACACTAAATTAGGAACATAATAACCGTTATTAAAAATATATTCACAGGTAAAAGAGAGTTAAAGAAGTAATATATAATAAAAGTATGTTTGTTTTCCTAATAAGAAAGGGGGTGAGGGTTCCCAGTGAGGCAAATCAAACATCTTCATGGACCAACTTTATCCTTTGGACCACACTTTGGTCCCTGATATGATGTTAAACGTCCTTCTTTCTCAACAGGCTTCCATAAGCATGAACAGAGGCGGCCTGGTAACCTACCGAGGAAAGCAAGGTATTCTTTTCCAATACAATCACTTTACAAAACACATCACATTATAAAACCTACTTCTTTTTTTGTATACTGAACAAAAAATGGCCAACATCAACCTACTTGCAGGTTAATAGAATTTGACCCAGTTTATTCAGTAATAAAACTACATGTTTTCCCCATCACTACTGCCCATAAACACATGCAACAATGTAGCAGTGAGGAAGTGGGGGTTAGTAGCTATCTTTATTATTTCATTTTCATTAATTCTATTAATATTATTTATGTAATTTTTTTTCATTAAATCAATTTCAATATTCAATATTTTCAATATTAAATTTCATAGATATTGAAACATATTGGCATATATGGCTCACATGTTCATTTTGTCTGGGGCTGCAAACCTATCAAAGACAAAAACAAAAGCCTGATAAGAAAAACAAATATTTATGAATGTTAATTAACATAGACATAAAGTGAGTAAGTAGATAAGTCAAATGTATTTTTACAGCACCTTTCGCAGACACAAGTCACAAATAGCAACATAAAACAAGTGAAAACAATTGCAAATACATAAAAACAAAAACAAAAGAGGAGCAAACACAGCAAAAGGAAAATAAATACATAACATACATAAGCTGTAAAAATAAAAATAAAAATAAGGCTACCCAAATGCATGCTTTAACAAAAGCCTTTTGAGTTGCTTTTCAAAAGATTCAGTAGATGGAGCTAAGCGTAGTGACGGAGGAATACTGTTCCATAGCCGAGGGGCCATGCAGTGGAATGAATGGTCACAGCGGGTTTTTAATCTGGTCCTAGGAACTGACAGGGCACAGGAATGTGTTGATCTCAGACTACGGCCACTCAGATGATACAGCAGAAGGTCGGTAATGTATTGACGGGATTGACCATGCGAGGCTCTATAAGTAAGAACCAGGGTTTGTAATTGGATTCTGTATTCAAAAGGGAGCCAGTGAAGGTTCAACAGGGACGTAAAACTGGGGTTATGTGCAATGATTTGTAGGTGCATGTTAAAAGCCTAGCGGCTGCGTTCTGAATAGTCTGAAGTTAGGTGAAAAAAAAAGGGAGTTGCAATAGTCAAGGCGTGGGCATTTCCACCTCCAGCGTAGACACAGCATTTTGCAGCTTGGAAGGGTTCCTTATCTGTGCATTCACCCACGCAAACAGAAAAACTCAAACTAGTCCAGAGGTGACTCTACCGAGTGTTTTAACCAATTTGAAAGAATAGGATGGTCAACCATGTCCAGAAGCACAAACACTGAGCATTCCCCTAGTGTCAGCAGCCATTAAGCAGATCTGGTTCTGTGGAGGAAAGCCAGACTGAAAAGGGTCCAGTAGCCTGTTCTTCTCAAGGTAACCATCCAGCTACTCCGCCACTTAATTTTCAAAACATTTTGAAAAGAATGGAATTTTGGAGAGAGGCCTGCAGTTATTAATTATGGAGGGTTTCTTTAAAATAGGATGAATGATAGCACATTTAAAGAATCTGTGGACACAACATGACTGCAATTTTTTTTGTGGCGGGAGAAACGATACGTTTCAATGTTCCAAACTGGAGCTTGGGATTTCTTTTACTGTTGGAGACCAAGTTTGCAAAATACAAGACCCTGGCCTCCTCCAGCATGGCATTATAAGTAGAAAGCAGATCATTAAATGAAGGCGATGCACTTTCAATTTAGTGGACTTCCGTAAATGCTCAACCTGCCGACAACCACTGCGAAAGTTTCGGATTATTAATTCAGGGTTTAGTATCAGAAACCACCTTGTCTCTCACTATTAGAGGAGTGATCTTAGGTATTTCAGTGCAATAGGCATATAAAGACTTAACCTTAACCTCAACATTGTCCCACACCACGGCAGTATTAGAGAAAATGCTGGAAAACTGTGCGCTTACAGGTAATTACAGGTAATACGCACTTGGTATTTATATGCTAACTTAGTGAGGTCCAGACAAAAGGACAGTTCAAACATAATACACTAAAAGAGACCTCCTTAAGCAAAATGCTGCTTAAAATGGAAACTTCCATAATGCTCAAAAATTCAGGGTCATCAACATGAAGATTAAAATCACCAACCAGTACAGCCTTTTCTAACTTAATAATGGATGTTAACAATCTGAAAATTCAGCTAAAAAGGAGTTTGCTGAACCAGGTGGGTGATAAAATAGTACATAATACAAACTTTGATTACTTGCAGTTCATAGTACTTGTAGAGATTTGTACTAAACAGCTAAGTCCTGTAGTTCATTGCAAGTGTTGACATAAGAGCAATCGGGTTTACAAAATTCATTGAGATGTATGCAAACCATATCAAGGTCTCAGTCATGAACCCAAAATCCATGTTTTCGCTGCAAAACAGATCGGTAGGGGTAAAAGCTTTATTAGAAATACAGCACGCGTTGATCAGAGCTATTGTAACCGGAGAAGAGAAAAGATCAGAGGCAGCCAGCATTAGAGCCCGAGCAACATCCCTCAGCAGCTCAGTGTTTTTCCCAAAAACGTCCTCCCAACCAAAGCCACAGGGAGGCAATCAACACCGAAGGGAGGACAGGTACGGTAAACCTTGGACACGGAATTCCTACAAAACGCTGAGTGAAGTTGGTTTCTTCAAAGCAGTGATCCAATGTGACGCCTTGTTGGCAAAAGCGGCGGGTCCTCATCTGTATGCTGGCTCTTGAACCACGCCGTCGTTTGACAACAACAGAGAAGATCAGAGTGTGGATGTGCACTCCAGTGGTGGTGGGAAGAAGTTATTAGATTAGCACTGAAACATTTACACCACAGTCCTTATATGAAGTAGGAAGGATCACTCCTACATGATCGCAGCAGACGCATTTAATCCAAATAGCTGAACGGACAGGGTAGAGAAAGGGTCTAAAGTACGGCACTGAGGCGACGGCACAGCCAAACACAGGCACCACCTTGCCCAGGCTCCTCCCCCAACATGAGCACAGACACACGGACTACCAACACACTTTTAAAACACAAGCCAAGTTGTAGACTGAGGAATGAGGACAGTGTGGTTTGTTTCATTTCACCAATGAGAAAGCTGCTTTCCTCTTAACAATCACTTTTTTAACACTTCATCTTTTCCTCCAGTTCCTCTGAAGGCCGTGGAGGTGGAGGTGCAGGTGAAGGGGTGTGTTGCCACGGTAACGTCTGTCCTGCAGTATGTGAATGAGGAGGAGTTTCCTGTGGAGGCCAAGTTTGTGTTCCCGTTACCTGCAGAAGCAGCTCTCTGCCACTTCAGTGCCAAGATCGCCGAGCAGGAGGTGGTGGCGGAGGTGCACGAGAAACAGGAGGTGAACGTGAATTGAAACTGATATGCAGCATGAAGATGAGCGCAATTGTGATTGTACCATTTCCAAAAATACAATCTGGACTGAAACACGTCTGAATGGGAATAGTTAAGACTGTTTATTTTTGTTTATTGTCTATATTTTTATTATTTCATATAGTCTTATTAGCTTTTATTCTTTCTTGTTGCACTATGACACTTGTTGCACAATTTCCAATTATTAGACATGAAAGAATATTTCATTTAAAGACACCGCACTCACAGCTCGTAAGAAAATAAAACCTACTAGTATGCTACTTTGGTGCCTTCCGTATCTAAATTATTGAGTGAATATGTCATCTAGTTAGAGGTGAATACTACACATTAGAGGTGGTGAAAATGTCTTAAATGTAGCTGTGTAGTACATCTAAAGCAAATGATTTCTCTACAGTGACAAATATTCTTGCATTTCTGTTGTAGTACTGTTAAGGAATGGGCATGTTACAGGGATACCTCCTGTGCTATTGTATGAAACTTGTACCCAGGTACTAAAAGGGCAAGCTCCATCCCCTGTTACCTTATCAAGTCCACAGGCTTGGCTTAGTTGCGTTTGTGGAAGCAGAGTGTTAGAAGGAAAGTTTTCTTGTTGACCGTCTCACCTGCTGGTCAGCTTAATTCTCTACTGTATGTAGTCAAGATACTTCTCTAATGTGGTTGAGTGAGCGCATGTAGCTAAAGCCTCTTTGATGTCTTTGAAGTTCACTGACCTTCATCAGAGATTCTGTTGCAGCTGTATGATACTCTCCCCCCTCTCTTGGTCAGGCACGGGAGAAGTACGATGATGCAGTAAGTTCAGGGCAGCAGGCATTTCTACTGGAGGAGAGCAACAGCAGCCCAGATGTTTTCCAGCTGATTGTGGGCAGCCTGCCTTCAAAAGAGAGCGCTGCTGTGACCCTCATCTACATCATTGAGCTGAAAGTGGAGGCAGATCATGGCCTGCGCTTCTGCCTGCCAGCCGTGCTCAACCCCCGATATACACCCAGCAGCATCGGCAAGTTACTAACAGTTACTACTGACAGTGAGAGTTATTATGGCCTTAATGTCGTTTTCTGTCTGGGCCCAGCTTTCCAGAAACTTAGGATTAAGATCATCTTCAGAGAAAGGGATTTTCCACTGACTGGTCCCAGCTCGGTTTGGTTCAACTCTACTCGCTTTCTTTTGCTTTTCCATAACTAAAATCTGGTACCCGGTACCATTCTTGGTATCACCTTGGCCAAGGTCCTAAGTGTGCCGAGCCGATACTAAATGATGACGTGTACATTGGAGGATGCTGATTGGTGGTTGCTATCGTTACATCAGTGTTGTTGACTGAACCCACACAAGTCGCCTGGCATTTATCTCAGAATACTTTACCTCAGAACACTTTACCTCAGAATACTTTACCTCAGAATACTTTACCTCAGAATACTTTACCACAGAATACTTTACCTCGGAATACTTTACCTCGGAATACTT
>JBBPCY010054326.1:0-34470 GCA_037974405.1 Brachyalestes nurse
GTTCTCTCTCTCTCTCTCTCTCTCTCTCTCTCTCTCTCTCTCTCTCTCTCTCTCTCTCTCTCTCTCTCTCTGAGTCTACTGTCTTATCTGCGTTTGTAAATGCGATGATTTGTAGATTTGTGGGCCTAAAGCTCAGTGAAAGCCTTTAACCTCCCCTTATCTCTGACCCTCACACAGAGACCATCATACCGCCTGTACCACACACAGACACACACAAAACTGATGGTATCGCTTTCCTACTTCGTTATTCAAGTATTTTGATATCCTTGAAACACTATACCGTCTAGTTAGTGTTCAGTTAAGTCCTTATTGTTTGGGCTTTTTAATTTATATTAAAATAATCAAATATTAAGTAGTAATCATTCTACTATGCACTTCTTGTTGTGCAACAAGAACGTGATCTTGTAACAAGAACATCTAAGGATGGCCATGAATGAATTGAAAACATAGATGAATTGGGTTAGAAAATACGTATGAAACCTAGATGCCTTATGAAGGAGCTTAAAGTGGGGGGGCCATGGTATATTTGTCAGTACCTTGTTGTCAGGCCAGATTTGTGATGAAAGTTAGCGTGGCTAAAAAGCTTCCCCACCCCTAAAAAAAGCATTTGTACAGAGAACACAAGAAAATGAAATAAACATTGTGTCTCTCAGTGGAAAAGCAGTTTTGTTCAAACAGATTATCCTGCATAGATTTAGAAGAAATCAGTAGGCAAAGCTGACCAGGGTTACCGGTGACTTTGTTTAGCCTCTGCTGATAACACAGCTGGAGTAAATGTGATGCAGAAAGACTTGGCAGCTTTACATGGAAAAATATGAAGCATCCAGTTTGCATTCAAGCTAAATGACTGTATTTCTCATAAGAGCTTGGACTACAGGAGTCTGGGGGAGAGTTTTAGAAGAGTCATGTCCATGATAGTTGGGGAGTTTGCCACAATCCAGCATCTCTGGCCCTGCAAGACCACTCTATAACATGTTTTTCTAGTTTTTCTGGTTTGTGAGCTTATATAACCTGACATGCCATTGAACTCCATCCTGGTTCTGGAGATCTCTCACACTGAAGTATTTAGATCTGTTATAACAAAAACGGAGAAGGAAAAGCAGTGAGAAATCAATATAGTGGAGTGTATCTATACACACCAGAGCTCAACTGATTGGTTGATGAAAATGGCTGATATTTAGGTCCTCTGCATTTGAAGTATCAACAAAATCCTGCCAATATCAATTGACTCCTATGTTGTAATGCAACCCTCTGTTATTCAGTTCACAAATAATAGTGATATCATTTCGCTGATTAACCAATGCTGGAGTGTAATGGTTTAAAAAAAGTTGCATACTGATATAAAATGTTCACATCAGTCCAGATCCATTTTTAATTCCAAATCATTTTGAAGCATTTCTACCATTCCATTCATCATGAAATGTTCACACAATGTTATGGACAGTTGCTGTGTTCAAATGATGCGAAAAGATGGAAATGTAGGTTCGTGCTGCCAGGCTTTTATATGGATTTAAAGCTTCATTACATTTGGGACAAGGCAGGATTTGGACAGGAGTGGGTCTGTTGCTGGATTAGCATTGTCCCTGCACTGGGTATTATTCAGTGAGCAAAATCTGCCATTACCACCAACTCTTATTACATCTACCCACATACGTGCTGTGTGCACAAACACTCGCACACGATCCAGTCTCGTGATGAGTGGCACGGCTGGTTTGGCTGAAGAACAGCACTGTGCTTTTAAAGAGAGTTTTATTTAGCATTTTGAGACCGTGTTGAAGCTGCATTGTTTACTGTTTGCTTTCACATCCCTTTCTAAAATGTTCCCTACATTTAAAAAGAGAAAGCTGCTATTACCTTCATTACTATTATTATTTGTGTTATTTTATCTTTACAAGTACATCTGCTGACGCCTCCGGGAACATCGCTGATGGTGTGTCCCGAAGCACAATCAAACGTATTTATAGAGACTCTACTACTAATAATAATCTCACGCACATACATGCAGTAAAGGGTTTGGTCTGAGGGAAGCCCGTACTGCTGGAAATAGTTCACCTCCTGCTGAGGTGAACACACACACACACACACACACACACATACACTCACACATGTCAGTGAGTTACCACAGCCCCTCAGTAGGCCAGTGGATCCTGAGGGTTGTTAAATCTCCAGGGCTGTAGGTCTTCTGTCACATCTTCTTTCTGAAGTCCATGTGTTTCATGAGCTTAGCTGAAGAGCTTCTTTCTGCTCCACCTGCTATTGTAGAGTGTAGACTGAGCTTTATAAACCGCCATATGCTGAACAAATGTTGCAGGATGCAAGACGGTCTGAAATGAAGGACTGGGTTTCTGGAGATTGCCTGTTCTAGGCTGCCTGCCAGGGTTTGCTGACGATGTCTAGCAACAATTCAGTTCAACTATTTCCACTTGGCCAACAAGTAACAAATAATTATTGTTCATAGGTGGCACATACTGTTTTATCACTGATATTAAAATGTTCTGATATTAAAATGATTCATGTGTTGAGATGAAGGTCGTACAAAGTATTGTAGTATGTTCAATTATTTATAATAAAAATAATATCATAATCTTAAATCATATTTCTAAGCCCATGATTTTGGGTCTTCACGAGGAGGATGAATGTCGGCGACAGTTTTCTGGCTGATTTGGCCCTACTAATGGAGCCACGTAATATATTAGGCTGGGCTATCTGTATTCAGACACATGCACACCAATTTAAATGGGAACAGCTGGGATTTGTTAATAAAATGCTAATTTTGGTCTCTGTGATTTACCAGGCCTGTCTATCTCCTTTCTCTTCTGGGTTTCTCCCTCTCTCTCTGCCACGGGATTTTGTTATTATTGCCTGGAAAGAGGAAAGAAAGGGAAAGATTGATAAAGCAGGGGAATTTGAGCAGCATCTGGAAGTGAGCTCCAAAAAGAACTAGGTTAAATGTGATCCTGAGGGAATAGAGGGAGGAGAGCGGAGGAGAAGGCCACGGTTGCTTTCTGTTTCTCTATTACTTTCACACACATTAGCTTAAACACTCTATGCCACAAACTGCAAGCTGCAAGTTGCCCTCTCAAAAATGTTGGATTGCACATGTGGTTCTGAGAAAAGCCTTTACTGACAGGACACCCTCACATTAAGTGCAGGTTCTTTAAACTTAAAAAGGTCTACAGGAACAGTTCTTTAGAGCAGCAATTCAGAGACGTTTTAGTCTAAAGCTCCTTTTATTGATATTGAAGGCTTCTGTGGCAAGGATGTCTGGATGTTTTGTCTTGGGAGCAAAAATGAAGATTTTAATGAATTTTGCTGATCTTGAGGAAGATTGTAAACATTGCAAGCATACGTTTAATCTGTCACAGAAGCATATAATGAGTGAATGAAACAGCTCGGCTACATACAGAATTACAAAGACACAAATATTAGACACTTAAAGTTGCCAGAAGTGTAGTAACATGTTAACTAAAGTATCATGATGCAGTTTTCTAAAGTAGAGTAGCACTGATTTGTACATTATTAGTGCACAATAATTCTGGAAGCATCGTTCCAGCTTGCTGAATTTACAGGGTATCAGAAAATACTCTAATGGTGTAGAGCATTGCTGATCATTACCTGACTTTATTAATTTAGCAGCCCAACAGCAGATCAGTTATAGGGAGAACTGTCATTTTTAATTATATAATTTATTACACCATGCTATATTTTATTCACAATTTGGAAAGTAAAGTACAAAGGTAGGAGCGCACCAAATAAAATGCATTTTTGTTTCTAAAAAAAAATCTGATTTGAAGGTTCTCATTAGCAGGCAGAAGCAATTGCTCACTCAAAATTGTGAGAATATATACTGTGTGTGTGTGTGTGTGTGTGTGTGTGTGTGTGTGTGAGAGAGAGAGAGAGAGAGAGAGAGAGAGAGAGAGAGAGAGACAGCATGTGTGTATGAGTGTGCATTCTCGCGCTCTCTTCTGCCCCAGCTGTGCTTTGCTTGCTGTTTTTCCTTGAGACTTCAAAGGATCACCATTCAGAGGTCAGACATTTCAGGTCTACTCTGTTTGTGACTAGGCCACTTGTGGTAAACACTTAGTGAACGCTTTTCCTCTTTCCATTCTTTCTGTCTTGTAAAGGTGAATTAAGCAAAACTTCCATCCACTACACCGGCTTGCTGTACTTTGGTATCAGTTTTTCAGCAACTCCACCAACCCCCACCTGAATTCGGTCTCAGGCAAAGGGGTGCAAAGACCGAGGAAATACAAAAAAAAGGTGCATTATAGAGAAAAAATTGGGTAGGATTTTAAATAGTTGTGCCCATGTCGGCAGTGGCCGTATTATTTGCAGATAAATGAGAAAAGTCATTTGTTTTATCAATCAATACAGGAATTACAGGTGACAGATCTACACCCTAGACTGTGTGGGTGGTAGTAGTATAGCGGGTAAAACACTTGCCTGTGAGCCTGATGACCACAAAGTTGCAGGTTCAAACCCCCACTTTGTACCATTGTGTACCTGAGCAAGACACTTAACCTTCAGTTGCTCCAGGGGGACTGTCCCAGTAACTAATGATATTGAGTCGCTCTGGATAAGGGCATCTGCCTAAGCAGTGACACACTGGGTATGTCCCATCCAGACAGAATCAGGAACGTCTATTATATCAGGAGCTGAGTGATCTAGTGATTTTTTTTGAGTAATTGAGTATTTGAGTAATCCTATGCATGCCACCTATAACAGCAAATATGTTATTTAACTTCATTTCCATGAAATCTGTAACTCTACCTGCATTTGTGCGATCCTGCTGGTGTGGGTTTCCTCCCTTTCAGTAATTCTCACAAAAGCAATTTAAGTGATAATAGTTCCCCGATGGAGATGTTTCAGACTGCTGTAATAATTAATAATAATGATTAGTAATAAGATATTAGCTGTTTTTGATATTTTATATTTGCGCGTAATGATTTAACTATTAGACTTTGCAATAATAATGTATGTTTGACCTTTTTCATAGTAAAATTAATCAATGGGCTATTTTGATCTGTCACCAAATGTGAATTGTGGTGTTCATTTATTTTGAGAATAAAAGAAGTATTTCCTAACACTGACAAAGAATTGATAGTTTTAGAAACTAAACATGACTTTATATTCTGATCATGTCTGCTTATTGCCTAAAGTGTTGTGAATGTGTGGGAATGACTGATGTGATGATAATCAGGGTGTACTAAGAAGGATTTTGTTAGCTTAGAATTCATGTTCTGCAGAGAAACCAAATACGCACCAAATTCTTGCTGTTCCTGTAACTCTAGCAGTTCTCACATAAAAACTGAGTGCGCGTGTGTTTGTGTGTTGTGTGAGTGTATGTGTGAGAAAGAGAGAGAGAGATTATGTGGGTGTGCAGAATGAAATGGATATTGAGACATTTGGGCACTTTTTAAATGGCTTCATGCGTCACTAAGAATTTGTAGTTCAGCATTTCCCCTTTATCATCATCATCAACCTCAACGCTACTTTGAGGCCTTCCATCTGGCTCCTAATCAAAGCCTGCAGGTTTCCAGGGAGTTAGCCAGAGTGTACATTCCACAATGGGGAGAAAAAAGCAGAAAGATCTTTGGTGCCAAATGAGTTTAAATTCAAAAAGAATTGTTGAACCTTGTGGGTTACAAATGGCAAATCTCCAGTATTAATACTGATTATTCCATTTTAAATTTGCATTTAAAAGCCACATAAGACGTTCCAATTTAAAATATATAATACCTAGCTGACTTCTTTTTGTTTTTGTGTTAAATGTAAAGAGTCAATCTGTCCTATATAACAAACACCACAGCACAGCACACAGTGTGAACAGCACCAAATTCTTCGGTACGTTGCTCAAGGGTACCTCAGTGGTGCCACTAGCAGTCCTGGAATTCGAACCCACAGCCTTCTGATCACAGGGGCAGCTCCCTAACCACCAGGCCACCAGCTGTTAAAACAGTGGTTCACTGAAAAATTAAATGTACATAATCTGAACACAGACAATTAGCCAAGATAGTTAAATTTACAGTTGAGTTTAGCAGCTAATACAGCTGCGTTTATATCCTCCAAAATGGTTTTGGGGGGAATGGACTTTGTCCTTTAATGTTAATCTACCTACTGTTATAACTCAACAGTCTTGCTTTATGTTATGTTGTGCTACAATCAATTGTATGACATTTCAGTCCAGCTAGACCTAGTCTGTCTATTGTTTTGGAGAGGATTTAGGATCCACTCTACTTTCCTTTGTACTACAGTGTGAACATTTAACATTAAAACACTCGGTTCTTGATCTGGACGTGAACACTTTCTCTCTAAATGCCTGGTCAGGGTTCACATTCCTCCTGGGTCACCAAGCAGGGCGTTCTCATGACGAATAGTGACTGACAGGTGGGTTTCTCGCAACTGTGTCTGGTCATCATCTGAGCTTATGGCTGACTGTGTATTACTATTACTTTATAATAAAATGTCCGAAACTTTTATGGAGCTCTTGCATGAAAACAGAACACGTATACCAATATGGAACTGATCTCTCCATGCTCCTCCCACAAAGATGGTCTTTCATAAAAACGGTTTTGAGCTTAACAGTACTGTTTAAGCTAATAAAAAACAGTAAGGTAAAATGTAGTATGTAATGTATTCACATGGGAACGTTGTAATTGTGACATAATGTTGAGTTATCAGTTTAAAATGCTATTGCAAGCTGGATTGTGTACCTACATAAATTGGGGACATTGGGCATGCATAGGAATGTGACTTTTTATATGTAAATGGAATATGCATTTTCCCATTAGGTTAATTGAAATTTTTGCAAGGCTTACAACAATGAGTTCTGCGAATGAAACTGTTTTTTTTTTCCGCACAGCTAGCGAAATTCAAATGAAATTTGAAAAAAGTGTAACACATAATCCACAGGGCCTTTGTAAATGATTTCAGGACATGTATGAGAATATATCTTTTGAACAACCAGTTCTGGTTGTATTAGTGTTTTCCTCCAGGCCCCCACAAAGGCTGTAACACCAGTAGAGTGGGTTTGAGGGTGTGTGGCTCACTCTCACTTCACCCATGCTGCAGCTTAGGGGTGGGTATGAGTCAGGCCTGGGACTTCCATGGAAACAGACAAACACATGTGCACACACATAGTAGAATCATTTGTCATGATTTCTTACTAATAGCTTGAAACCTGCGATGTTGCACAGGACAGACATATTGGAATCATTTAAGACATGTATCTGAAATCCGGATTGGTTTTATATTAGTGAAAACACGCACCCGCCTGCATTTGCATTTGCCTGACTCAGAGGAATGGCAGCAAGTGACTGTGTGTGTGTATGTGTGTGACTGGGGAGATCCCCTTTGGGAACACCCTGTTTCTCCCAAGGGAACCAGCTAAGGAGGGATGAGGTTATGTTGTGTGACAGGCTCCTGTAATAGGATTCTCTGTTTCTCTTTTTCCTGCTGATAGAAATGCAGTTTCATTTCTATAATGTTCTTGTTGCCAACATCAGAGACGTGAGCTGTGTTGAGCTTTTGTGCGAAGAACCCCCCCCCCCCCCAAACTTAACTGAGAGTAACACTGAGATGTATTATTTGATTACTGACTAAGTTTCTGGTCATTCCAAAATGTGTTTACTGCCCTATTCATCTTTTTTTTTTTTTTTTTTTTAGTTTTTCCCACTAGCTTTTCCCTCTTCCCCCAGCCAGAAATGATCTCTCGGTACAGCCCCAGCCATGAGAGAGACAGGGACGGAGAGAGAGAGAGAGAGAGAGAGAGACAGAGAGACAGAGACAGAGAGAGAGAGAGAGAGAGAGAGACAGAGAGACAGAGAGAGCATAGTAGCATTAATAGTAATGTTGTGTGCGTGTTCAGATGTACTGGATTCAGGCCAAGGAAGTGGCTGCTGGAAAGCAGAAGTTGAAACATGAAGCATGAATCAGCTGCGAGTAATAAACTGTTTGATACCATACAGTATTATGTCTACATATTGAGTATTGTTTAAATGTCTTCAACTATCTTTTTTTTTGTCTTGTTGCTTTTGTTTTGTCTTGACTCATTTAGGGATCTAGGGAACTTATTTGAAATAGCAAGGTGAGAAATGCACCAAGGCTGTAAAAGGAACCAGCAGTACAACTTTAAAATATAAAAAAAATCCTTGTTTTACTGGGCTGTAAAATGCTTTTAGTAACCTTTTATACCTTTATGAATACAATTTTCTGCAGCTTATGCAACCGTTTTACTGTAGCTATGCATATTACATTCTGGCACTCATTTCTTGCTGTCGCAGTTTAGCCTTTGTCAAAGTCACTCATATCCTAATTGGGGAAAAATAGACAAACATGAGGATCTGGGAGACTCTGACAAGGGCCAGATTGTGATGGCTTGACAACTTGGTCAGAGCCTCCCAAACAGTAGGGCATGTGAGATGTTCCTGGTTTTCAATGGTTTGTAGCTTTCCTACCAAAAGTGGTCCAACGAAACACAACCGGTAAACCAACGATTGAGTCATGGGTGCCCAAAGCTCACTGAGAGAAGGCTAGGCTGTTTGGTCCAGTCCCACAGTGAGTGTGTGTGTGCGTGTGTGTGTGTGTGTGTTCCAAAAAAGACATTATTCAAGGACATCTTGTATAAACAAAACTTCCAGTATGTCAAGGGCTTTGCTGGGAAACTCTTTGCACCATTCTATTTCTCATAATGCGTCACAGCGCAATGGTACATTTAATTTGTCCATAAAAATGGAGACGGCTCTGCAGCCCAGACAGAGACAGGCAGTGTGCCACTGTGCCGTCCGCAGCTATTCAAACAAATGCAAGATGGAACTGATTGCAGTTCAGCTGGTTTGGAGTGTTTGTGTTTTTGTGTGGGGATCTCTATGAAGCAGCGAGGATGTAGCCACAGCTGGACACTGAGAATGAAACTAGAGGATTTAGAGGTTTAAGATCATATGAAACAGATAGGAAGAAGAGAGAGAGAGAGTGTGTGTGTGTGTGTGTGTGTGTGTGTGTGTGTGTTCTATACTTACCTGCTGTTCGTTATGTAACTGTTACTGCAGAAAGTGGCCAGAGGCTTCTGTAGTGTGTTTGCACACTTTATCTTTGGAAAGGAACCAGGTTTTATATGTGTGTGTTTGTGTTCGTGCAGTCTGTTGTGTTTGCTCTTAAGCAAGGTTAAGTGTACAAGTTTTCATCTGTTCTGTGTCTGTTAAAGGTCTGGTCTCGATGGTAGACTTTGCAAAATGAATGGGCAAATATGCTTGCGTTCTGCTGGCAAAACCAAACGTCTAATTAGCCAAAACGGTCTTTAAGTAGAGGACAATGGACTAAAAAATGCATTCTTGACATGAATAAAACAAGACCACACTTTTGGGCTTGAGTAATAACGGTTGCATTTTGGCTACAGAGATTATTTTATGTTATCTAATGGTCTTTAGACTGTATTTTTTCTTTGCAGACTTTATCACATATTAAATTTTATCACACTTTTTTTAATTTTTGACTGCTCGCATTTGAGATACCTGAGCTGTAATTGGTTATCAGTGTCATGTGTAGGTGTAAGCAAAGTTGTAAACACAAAAGTCAATGGAAAACCTATATTTATCTTCAAGAGTGTTTGTGTGCGTGTGTGGCTAAGCCTTCTTTTTTGTCCATCCTGGTTAGTCATTTGCACAATGATGAATACGTGGACAAGTTCCTGGAATCTCCTGTGACAAGTTTTATTGGCTGTGTTGGAGCCTCCCTGACTCTGCACACAAAAAAGAACTGCATCATAGATCTCAGAGGCGTGTTTGAGTCTTGTGATATAACATGGAGGTAATAGGTCAGATATAATTGGCAAATAGTGCAGGTGGCAGCAGTGCTGATCCCTCTGTTTCCATCTCATCTGTCAGTCACAGGGGTCAACTTTAGCAAGCCTGTGTAATGAAGATTAATGAACCTATCACTTGCAAGGTTGTGTATTGATTTAATTATGTGCAAAAATAAGAGAGAGAGAGAAGGAACAGATGGAGATTTGAGAAAGCAAAAGAGAGATAAAGCCTCTTTGAACAGCTGCATGTTTTTCTGAAAGCGTTTGAACGGGAATGAGGCTTTAACCCTTTAAAAACTAAAGACTTACATGTTAGTTCCTCAATTTAAAGTGAGCCTGAAACCTAAAGCCTGTTTGTACGTTGTTCCTTCATGTCTCATTAAACATGATTAGTCATTTCACGTCATTCAGCCCTTTTCTTCAGGCTTCCTAGTGGCCGTTCCACCAGAAGGATGGACATTTTTACTGGTACAATCAACTAAAAATGTTTTCATTTATATTGAATTAAAATATATACTAGGGCTGTAACAGTACATGTATTCATACTGAACCGTCACGGTACGTGGGTCACGGTTCGGTACATGATGTCGTGCGGAGAATACACAGTACTGCGAAGAAGACGTGACTGAAGTAATACGGAATCACAGAGGGACCAAAAAGCGCCAGTAAATCATAAACCTAGTGTATGCAAGAGTGCCACCTACTGGCGTAACACTTCTGCTGCCTTACACATACATGAAAATATAAGCAAGAGTGTGTGTACTGGTTAATACACTGCTGTTTATTTAAAATAAACGAGAACAAACCAAACTTCATTCTTTAGAACTTTTTGTTGCTTAATTTCGCTGTATCGTGAACCGTACCGATGTCAGAACTATAGTGTGAACCGAACCGTGACCTTTCTGTACCGTTACACCCCTAATATATACATATTAAAATATTCTTACAATTCTGGTGGATTGCCAGGGTCGGCCGAGATTTAGCATTTTGTGGCTGTGTTCATTTACTTACAGTTACAGTATCCTGTTATTGTAATCATTCTGGGATATTGGAAATGTTCTTTAGTACTTTAACAGCTTAAAATACCAGCTAACGTTTATGCTTTGCATGGCAGAAAGACGTGGAGAGATTTGACCGTAGATGTGCAGCACATGTTTAAGGTCGCTGGAGCTAGACAGAGACCGGGCTACAATATTTTTGTCTCTGAAGACTTTAAAAGCCTGCATGGTATTGTGTGGTATTCGATTACCGTTAAGAAGCTTGTTTCCATTGCCGTGACCACAGGCATGTACATGGGCACTCATTGGTGTTGTGTCTGTGAGGGGGTCATTGCATAAGTGCCCTTCCCTTTTCCGCTTGTTGTGTTTCTCCATGCCAGCACAGGTGTAATTTAATCTCCGCGTACCAGAGACTGTGTGGACACATTTAGTCTTTGGCGCTGTTATGTAATAGATACACATTTTCCTCGATGGGACTTATGAATACCAGCAGTTTATTTTCACCTTGCGGGTCTAATCTTGTGACATTTCCATTAATCCAGTCTGCATGTCTTTCCATTTCACTTACATTTATGTAAATATCATTGCATGTAGTACTCCTGGTCAAACTCTCTTTTTGAAAAACAGCAGACAAATAAAGATAGCATGATGAAATCAGTACACAGTAAATCATGCAAAGGTTGCATTGTCAGTACTTAAGAACACTGACATGTTTCATTAAAAGCTTGTACCACAGCTATCTAGGGTTTTGCCCAATTATCAGAAGAGAATAATTGGACATAATTTTCATGTATTTATTTTTTTAAATCTTGGACTTTCTCTCCAAGTGTTGACTGTGAATGAAGGTTTAGCACTTTAAAAACTAAAGACCTACTCTTTAGTTCCTCAATTTAAAGTGAGCCTGAAACTAAAATCCTTTTTGTACTTTGTTCATTCATGTCTAGTTAAACATGATTAGTCATTTCATATGATTCAACCCTTTTCTCCACAATGGAAATGGACTTGTCCGCCATTTGTACTAATATAATCAATTAAAATATGTTTCTTCCTCCTCTAGCTCCTCTAATACCACAGTTTCATCCCTCCATACAGAGCGAGCACTGCCAATTGGGCTCTCTTAGACTCCTGGTCATCAGTGAGGATCACACTCATGATCTCCCAATGATGGTCTCCCAGTCTGGTGTAGTTAAACGTGCTGTACACAAGAACTTCTGCCCTTTTTGTCGGTTTCGGTTTATCATGATGATACTCTTTTTGCCATATTGCCCGTCCTCGCATGCATTTGTTCCCTGCTGTGTGTGTCTAGGTCATTATTCTGATCCAGATGTTTTCTAATGGCACACGGAGAGAAAGGAGTTTAATAAAAGCCAGGGATTAAGTGTGCGTGAGCAGATGGGCCAGTAGTTGGGATTTCGACCTCACGTTCAGGAGTTGCCTTTGGGCAGATGTAGCAGCAAAGGAAGACCGGATTATATAGAGCACTCACTTATGAAAACTCATTCTTCCCATTTCACTTATAAAGACACAGATATGTTTGTGAAAGACTTTCTCCTGTCAGTGAGCATCAGTAGGATTACTGTTAAAAGCGTTTCTCATCCATCTAAGATTAAAACAGTCTTTTAATAAGTCTTTTACTCACACTTGCCTCCTACCACTTATAACGGGTCTGCACGTTATGGATGAAATTCCATTTTGCAATTATATTGCTTGACAATGTTTGATTGTGATGTACTGTAAGCTGGTTAGGTATACACTATATGTATGAAAGTATTGGGACACACCTTTTCTTTTTTTTTTCCTGGTTTGGGCTAGGTCTTAATGCTCCACCAAGACAATGCCATGCTTCCAACTTTGTGGACACAGTTTGGGGAAGAACCTTTTCTATTCCAGAATGACTGAGCCCCAGTGCACAAGGCAACGTCCATAAAGACATGGTTGGATTCAACCCTGTCACACTTTGCAAAGTGCAATAGTTGCAGTAATAGTCAATAGAATACTTGAAAATTGAATTTGAGGCAGCCCATCATAATCCAGTAATATTCAAAACAGGCTTTAAGATACAAAAAAATTAGTGGAAACACTACATGAATTAAATAATGTTGCTTGTTAAATCCATGTTCACCTTACAACACAATGTCAGTAAGCGATATCTTCTGCGGTCTTAATGTGTAGTTTGTGAGATACTTTCACTACCGAGACTGCCAAAAGTGAAGTAATAAACCATGGCTGAAGGTTCTGTGGGAGGCCTTGCGGCTCTTTGTGTGGGTCAGGGACCTCTATCCATTAGTGTGAAGAGAGCAGTGTGGGAGTGTTTACATTGGGAGATAAACCCCCTCGCTTGAACGATGGAATGACTGGCATGTAACCTCCAAGCTCGTGCCAAGTAATCCTGTGCCAGAGTCTGCTTCGGCAATTTGAATGCTGTAGTTCATAACTAGAGAAGAAGAAAACTGAATTAGGGAGAAGATCTAGGGTTTGCGATTTAGTGAAATTAGCTGAAGGAAAGAGTTGGAAGGACTTGAGGTATGATTAGATGTTTCCTTTGATCTGATTAGTCTTCAGAAGGTAACATTCGTTAAAACTTTGTTCTGACATTATTATTCACTAGATACGCTGTTCAACTCAAAGTTGTATAACACTGAGAATTTATTGATCACGTTTTAGGTAACTTTCTGATCAATTTGGGTGTTCCCAAAAATGTTTTATGAAACAATTATTAATTTAAAGTAAAGTGGATCCTTATGACAAGAGACAAGAGAATGCAAACTCTGACATGTATGTGATGTAGGAGTTGTAGATTATTAGATTTTTCTATAATAATGAATAATTAAGGTTGCAGCATAGAATTCTAAGTAATGCTCTGAATATCTAATGTTTCATCTTGAGGCATGTATAACTTGACATGAAATTCACTGGATATTATTTATAATACTTTGTTGAAATATTGAATAAAGTGTCTAAACGACATTTTGGCGTCTAGTTTCTAATGTAGTAATCTATATTTTATCCACACATACAAGTTATTAACTTAAAAATGGATTATTGAAACGAAAGTGATTCTACATTTTTGAATGGCAGTGTATGTCCACTTCTTTGGCCTGGATCACTGGTTTATTAGGTTATGGACACAACTTAAACCTCTTGTATGAACATAATTTTGATCTGCTTAGGACATGTTAATGTAACCAGCAAGGACAGGCTTCTTCTAAAAGATTCTCAGATGAAGCAGCCAGTTCTGCACAGTGATGAAATATGCAGTACTGCTGCACATGTCATAAGAACGAACTCTCTCTGGTATCCATCTGGTAACACGTTAAAAGGCAGCCTCAATAATTCATTGCAGTTGTTACTCTCTGTTCAGTCACGTTTGAAGGCAGAGCATGTCTTCCCTTCCACATGCTGCTGTGGGTAGTAACACTGAGGTTGCAGAGAGGTTGCAGGAACAATTTATAAGAATGTTATCATGGGTTCCAGCTGGAGCTTCTGGCAGGTGGATAGTTATAGTTGCAATAGAGGGCAATACTATTGGCCTGGCTCTCTAGAGACCCATCATAAAACCTCATTAAGCACAGCAGTAGTTGTTTGTGCTGTGTATGAGGGACGGAGGAGCTTTCTTGCTTACGTGTTTAGTTAGCCTTTAAAGGAGAGTTTGGTAACAGACCAAATGTATACAGTTGTATATTACATCAGATGTGGATGTATACAAAAAATCTGATTTTTTTTTTGTGTAAAAGCTCTTACTGCTTTAATTTTGTACAGGTTGAAATTGACAAGTAATGAAAGTTCATTAGCTTTGTGCAAATCTCATGTCTAAATCATCACACTTTGCCTTAAATTGTATCAGATTGTGAGGTAATTTCAAAAGGACTTCATTATGTGGTTTCTGACACTGGATGACATACTGTTATCTATAAAAATGGACAAAAGTATAAACAAAATGTGTGCTTCAAGATTGTTGCTACTACTGCTTTTAGCTATTCATCATAGTTTTGTAGATGGCAAAATTGGTGAGGGTTGAGGCAAGTATGTGGTGATTAAGCTTTACAGTTTGGATTCTCTTTATTGATATACAGTAGCTCCAATTGCTATATTAGCCTCAAATCTTCAGCGTAAAACTGAAGAAGCTTCACACACCAGACTGTAGAAGGGAACCCTCAGGGCCTCGTAGGCCTTCAGCAAAGGCCTGATGATTTCTGGGAACTAAAGAAGATACATTCTGTTATTATTAGTTCAGTTTTATTCAATAGAGTCATGTGTGTATTTAAACTGCAAAGCATGCAGTACTATTTAAAGTCATTACTCTTAGTTTTTTTTTTAACCCAACAGAAACTTTCCAATCCAACTCTTTCCTTCGTTGATCTAGCAAAGTTACCTCATTTGACTCAACTTTGGTGCTAAAGACCACTTGGAGTCCATACAAATGCTAGCAAAAATGAGCATTATCATAGAGGTATTTTGAAGCGGGTGGCCTGTTGGTTAGGGAGTTTCCTCTGCAAACAGAAGGTTGTGGGTTTGAATCCCAGGACTGTCAGTAAGGTACCCATCACTAAGGTACCCTTGAGCAAGGTACCACCCCGACACACTGCTGCCAGGGCGGCGTTGCTGGCTGCCCGCTGCTTCACTTGTTGAATGGGTTAAATGCAGAGAAAGAATGTCACACTGTTCACACTGTGTGGTGTGTTCAAGCATTACTATAAGGGACACTTTACTTTACTTTACTTTATTTATGGTTTAAATGGAAAGCTTGGCTGTAATAGTTACGGTTCACCACTGGTACACTCTCATGTGACTGTGCTGTAAGCTGTAGCCGAGGGGAAATGTGCAGAGCAACCTGCATTAGCTCAGTTGACAGGGTGACGTGTTGCTGTGTTGGAATAGGTCACATTGTTTTGGACGAAAGCTGCTTGTTTTGCCTTCGGTTCATATTTCATTGTACTTCAGCCCATAGCTGTCCCAGCTCCGCCTTATAGATGATCTCGAAGAAGGGTTGTGTGTGTGTGTGTGTGTGTGTGTGTGTGTGTGTGTGTGTGTGTGTGTGTCCTTGTCTCCTTTAATTTGCCTGGTTCTGCTCCTTGCTTCACTTTTGCCCATCCCCCTCTTCTCCCGTTCTTCATGTGATCCAGATGAGGAATGTTTCTGGAGCTTCTTAGTCTGCCATTTTCAATTTGACACAGATGTGACTGTGCGCGTGTGTATATGTGTGTCTGAGTAGGCTGCACACGTGGACATACATTTTAGAGTCTTAGTCCACCTGAGAAAGTGATTTAAAGCTGGCGGCCAGTGAACACTGCCACTGCCTGAATATTTATTTGCTTAAAAAAACACTAACACTAGATAACTATAACTACTAATATGGATTTGCCTTTATTCTGTATGTAATAGTGTGTCATTCACAAGTAAAAACACACTACCTTCCAAAAAATTGCTTGGTTTTCCCCCCTTTATAGGCCACAACCAGGTGTCCATTTGCATGGTGTTTGATACAGTTACTGAACAACAAGCATTAAGATGTGAATGAGGTTGGGAATTTAAGGTGTGATACAATAATTCAGTAGTATAGAGCAAAAGACACATCAGACTCAGAAACAGACCTCAAGATACTAAAGCTCAGGTCAGTTCTAAAAAAAAGTTTTGAGTTATTGTTAATTGTGGTTTAAATAAAAATAATCAGATGTCTGCAGATGTCTCCAAACACGCAATCACCTTTCACATTTTCTCACGGAAATGCAGTCTAGTTCCTGTTTCTGTAAGCTAAGGTCAGTTTTCAGTAGCTGCAGTCTACTCATTGTTCCACCGTCAGCAGTGCCTGGTGCTGTCTGCCCTACCTGCTTGAGCAGGTGTTGTAGATTTCCTCATACATGCTCTAACACGCCAGACCAAAGTCCTCTATATTCTGTCTCAGCCTGCTTGAAGTTTACTTAGGTTTAGGTTTAGGTTTAGGAGTGGTTGGGTGTGTGTGTGTTTGTCGTATGAACACACCCGTATCACTTATGTAACTCGTACACATACATAATTGAACGGTAAGGACGTACAAATCAGCACATTTGTTCATTACTTTTGTGGAGGACATATCACAGGAACTAATAGTCACCCTCTTTCACCTGTAACACTTGTCTTAGTGACGTGTCAGTGGACACTGGGGCGGTCAAACCAGGTGGCAGTGTTGCTTGAATACAATGTTGACTTGAATACAATGGTTGTCTCAAGTGATCATGATGTAATGCTTGGGACAGGCACCTCATGATGAATTAACTGAATAGACATGGCCCTCATTTAATAACATTATTCTACTTTTCATGCATGCTATTATTCCACACTGATAAAAATAGGTGAGGTCGGATTGGGATTTTTTTTTTTTTACAGCAAATTGTGAAATTGTAGCTTCATAATACCATGATTTTCATGTAAAAAGTGTTTACATTTGATTTAAAACCACTGTAACTAATAAAATATATGCTTTTCTGCTTATTACAACAAATATGCTATGAAATGAAAGTTTACAGAATGCTTTTTTAGCCAAATTCCTCAAGAGCTAAAAGAAAAAAATGAATCCAAACATCAACGCATAAACGCCGTGGAAGACCCAGGAGATATAGTATGCTTAGTCATATTGCCGGAGAAATTATTTGAAACTGAAAGCACAAAGGATTTGGCCTTAAAGGTTAACAACTTCAAACACCAACGGTACTAAACTACCAGCCTTTCAATTACAAGCCCATGACTTTGATTACAAAGCTACAATCACTGTATTTCTTTGTTGAATGTACATTTAGAGACATAAATGACAGTTACCATGTTATTAAGACTTCCTACTGTTTAGAGTTGGATGAAGGAAAGAGGGAATTAAAGCAATTGCGTCTGTAGAGAAAAACCCATGCGTTGTGCATCTTCAGCTAATGAGTAGGCCTGGCATTTCTAAGCTCCTCGTTCAGGCTAGCCCTAATGATGTAATCATAGTCATCATTTGTGAAATGACCTGTTAGTCTAGTGGGACCGACTCCTTGTTCAGGAGTCTAATTAGGTCTACCAGGACTCAGTCATTAGTGAGCGAGCAGCAAAATACACTTTTGTCTGTTTAATATTTTGTGTACTGCAAAGTGAATTCAAACTGTTCATATGTATAGATTTTTCTTTTCAATTTCTATAAACCATGTGAAGAATATCTTCAAGAAAGGTACATCATGTAGATCTGTCAGTTAAAATTTGATTATTTTATTTAAAAAACACAATTTACGTTCATGATGAATCACATTGTTAATTAAACTATTTGTATAATGGCATAGCATATTTGTAGAATGGCTCTCTCTTGCTATAAGAAGCACGCAAACAGGTTTATTTTATCACAGTCAGAGCAAAACCTCCAAAAAAGTAGATTCTCCAAAATAGCAACTTTACAGGAGTAGGGAAAAAACAGCTTATAACAGAAATTATTGTAAAAATATTTCAGATATGGAAAATATTCTGTTCATCAGTTCATTACGAAATGTTTACATGATGTAAAAGCTGTGTTTCACGATTATACAAAAATCAAAAGCAAAAAACAAAAATAGAGATGAGTGGTGATGCATAGTCCAATTCTAGACTGTCCTTTAACTTCAAATGCACTGTTTCATCACTTAATAAGATGTTAGATAGCTAACATTTGTCTGGTGATCCACAGTTATAATTATGTTATTATTTGACTGGCTGGTATATTTTTTTTACTGGCTGGTATTTTTTTTACTTAAGGTTTGTTAATAGTTAAGCCTATTTTACATGATGGTTAATGCGGATAGTGCCAGCCCTAGAGGTTTGTAAAGCTGTAAAGAATTTGTTCACACAATAAGAACATGAATCATGTGTTGGGACATTAATCACACCTTGCATTTGCAGTACTTCATGTCGTTATGATTTTGTAATAACAGAGTTAGTCAATTAGATTTTGTAATAGACAGTTAATGTAGGCAGTGCTTACTTGTAATTACATGCATATAATTCTGTAATGGCTTTGTATGTTTGTGTGTGTGTGTGTGTATATATATATATAACGCAGATCAGCAGTCGCGGTTTCAGTCCATTGCGGATTTTTTCTGAGAACCAAACTAATAATTGTTCGCAGAAGCCCCCGCACTAATGCTGAAACTACAGATATAGAACATAAAAGATTTTGGTTCTGACATGTTATAGTGATAATAAAAAAGGGTTATAATCATATTAGGCATGTTACATTTTGCTTCAGCTTCTATTCTCTGTTGTATTCACTGTATATTTTACCAAAGCTGATCCAAATCGTGATCTGTGGTTTTGTCTCTGTGAGTCTGTGGTTTTCTGACTCAGTCTTCTTATCTTCTGCTAGGCTGAATTTACTGAGGCTGTAAGTCATAAATGCACGTGTATGTGTATATGTGTGTCAAAAGTGGAGAAAGTCCACCATTGAGTAACTTTTGCTCTCACTGTGTTAGCAAAGGGATTTCACTGGGAAGAGGGTTTTTTTTCTCCTGAGAATTCAAGGGACATTTCTATGATAAGATAAAGTCAGCGCCAGGAAACCAGCACCACAGTGGTGGATCTTGACCTGATTTCAGCTGAATTTAATGCGAATCTGACAAGGATCCACAAATTAAGTGCTGTTTTATCATAACAAGTAACATATTGGAAAGGATTTGTCCCAAAAGAGCATTTTCTTTTTTGTCAACAGCATCTTGGCTTCATCTTGTCCGTTCCATGTCGACCTCAACTTCACTTCCTTCCATCTCTTTTTTCTTCTATACTCCCCAGTCTGTGATGATTCCACCCACTGTGAGGATCAAACCGAGCGATTTTCTGTTTTTCCTTTGATATGCAGACCACCGCTAAAGCTGCCGTTACCATTACTTGCTACAGATGTGCACAAGCATTATGGTGGAAAGAAACCAGGTGGACGTTTGTTAACTCTGGCTGGAAGAGAAGGGAGACACATTCTTTTTGCTGTGTCTTTGTGAGTGCGCCTTTGAACTTGGTGTTCTGAGGCTGCAGATGGATCTTTGGGCCAGGTGTCAAACCTAATTGTGTGTTGAAACATCTAAAAACGAACACAATTTCCTTTTCCTTGACATTAGAAACGTATCCCATAAACTGGATTGTTGTCTGAGAGCACTGCATTCTAGAGTGAGTGGTTATCAAGGCGGTTAGGTTTAAGATTCAAATGACAACTTGTAAGGATTATATGCGAATTTGACTAAAGCCAGTTTTATCCTTATCTGCTTGCTCAGGCTCAAATAGACTCTGTGGACAAAAGTATTAGGACACACCTGTTTTCCAGGGTTTGGGCTGCATTACTTCCAGTGAAGGGCAGTCGTAATGCTACCATGACATTTTGGACAACTTTGCTATGTTGGACAACTATGCTTCTAACTTTGTGGACACAGTTTGGGAAGGGGCCCTTTACTATTCCAGCATGACTGTGTCCCAGTGCACAAAGTAAGCTCCATAAAGACATGGCTGGATGAGTTCTGTGTGGAAGAACTTGACTGGCTGCTCAGAGCCCTGACCTGAACCCCATCCAACACCTTTGGAATGAACTGAAGCAATGATTGCGAGCTAAAGTCTATGTATTTGAATGCAATGTCATTAAAGTCCCTGTTGGTGGAATGGCCAGGCGTCCCAATGCTTTTGTCCATAGAGTGTGTTTGATGATTATAATATCAGATGGGCTTACTGATCCCATGGGATAAACTGGGGTCTTTAAAAACTGACATTTTTTTCTGCCCAATATGATCCCTAATTTATTTATGTCCACCCACTAACTAAGATTCTCCCAGAGCTACCAACACTGGGAGGGTGAAGGTCTAAATGTGTCCCAGACAAACCACACATAAGCCTTCACCCTCCCAGCTTTGGTAGCTTTGTGAGAATCCTAATTAGTGGGTGGACATGAATAAATTAGTGATTAAAAATGGCATAAAGAAAAACTGAAGCTAAAACGATGTAACTAGACGGCTCAGCACACTTGGAGGAGAACACTAACACTAAATGATTTTGTTACGTCAGCTAACAGATTGACACGATGAGGGAGAGAGAGGGTCTTCTGACCCTCCCAGAGAGAGCGAGGCCAATTGTGCTCCCAGGCACAGATTGCGGTGGCTTTGTCAGGAATAGAACTCGCCTCCTGATGATAGGGCAAGCGCTGAGACGGTTGCACCCCTCGTAACTACAGTACTTTTGTAGCTCCAGTGAAATGAGAGGAAAAAACTGTCGCTTTAATAGCACTTTGTTCACATATCCTGCTGAAATAAAGGCTCATACCATATCATTAACTGTTCGGTTGTCATCTGTCTGGTCTAAGACGGAAGTGTCTGGCTCTCTTTTCTGTGTCATGACCTAACAGGTTGTATTGCATTAATTCCTGTGGTCCATGTCTGTGTGTGTGTGTGTGTGTGTGTGTGTGTGTGTGTGTGAGACTGGCTTAAAGCCATGTCAAGCTGTCTGATGAGTCTGCAAATTGTATTTCTGATACATAAGCTGATACATAAGCTGATTCTGATGTCTTTGCACGGTTCCCATCATCCAGTGCCCCAAAATGACAGTAGACAACACATCGACCTTTAAAACAGCAGAAATCTGAGAGGGGGTGGGGGTCAAAGCTCCTGCAGTAGCTTGAGAGCTTAATCCAAGGGAGGCAGATGCCTTGAAGCTCTAATATGAACTGTGTACATGCACTTTCTAGTGGGACTTCTAGTACTCACCGTGTCTACTTAGAGATTTGCTTTCGGATGCTTAGGTTTATTAGGTATTATTAGGAGTGTGCTGAAAATAGCAGGGAGAGATTTGGGGATGGGTTAGTAGGAAAGGTAAGAAGAAAGAGTGTGGGGATGGTAGACAGAGAAAGAGAGAGAGAAAGAGGTGAGGGACATACTGACCCACTTTCATTAGTGAGCACTGCAGTGAGTCAAAGGAAGGAGAGGAATGAAAGATTAAGATCAGTGATGGATGGTGTCCTTCTGACATTTAAAGTGCACCAATCAGACCGTGGACTACTGCAGCCTGGCTAGCTGTTATTAGCTGTAATTGAAGCTGTACAGTCTTATAGCCCATAGTGCTGATCCATAGACAGTTTTGGAGTTTCTGTAAGGACGAATAGTGTTTAAGTGGACGGAGTTGGTAGAAACCCATTTTCTGCTTGTTGGAGTTGTTGGTAATGATGTGCTAGCTCCATCGGGATCCACTATTACATGTTTTATAAGAGATTTTATAGAGTGTGTAGTGTGCTCATAGTCCATGAAACTTAAGTATTGTACTGTTGAATGAAGCCTGCAGTGAACAGTGGAACTGAAAGTTAGTGATGGATGTGGTTATCTTACTCTTTCTATTCATTTCAGTGATGCTTGTGGAATGGCAGCGACCAACTTTGTTCAGCAAGCGTTCTAGCTAGCAGTGTTAGCCTGCGTTCAACCATGGAAGTAAAAAGCCTGACTTGAGAGAAGAATGTGTGTAGATTCAGTCTGTGTTTAGAAGCACAGTACTGTATTGTAGTCTTTGTGTGGGAGATGCATGCAGTTTATGTCAATGACAAAATTTATAATGATGGTGATCATGATAATAAAGGTGGTGGAGAAGATGACGACAATGATGATGGTAACAATGATTATGGTGATGAAGATGGTATACACTCATTCTGATCTCTTTCTCTTTCTCTCTTTCTTCTCTCTCTCTCACTTTGTCTATTCACAGGCAAGAGGTGCAGGAGAACTGCGTTCGCTGGCGAAAGAAGTTCTCCTTTGTTTGCAAGATAAGCGCCAATGCTACCACAGGGGTCCTGGACCCCTGCATCTGCCGAGTGTCTGTGCGAAAGGTATACACACACACACACACACACACACACACACAAAATGTTTCATACAATATATAAGTAGAAAAATGTTTTAAGGTGTAAAAAAATGCATTGCTACATTTGCTATTAAAAAAAAAACAGACATTTTTTGGGTTAGTGGAACTTTTGCAGTTTATGGTATATCTTGGTGTAGGTTTGGTGTAAACAGTCAGAGTAAAGTCCTTTGGTATTCAGTGTTATTCCTAGTCTTATTGCTGTGGCCAGCTCTATATGATCACATGAGTATAGTCAGTGTGTTTGTCATATAAACTGCTCTGATTGGTCTACCTGATTTTAATGCATCTTTATATGCATATGTTCATTTTCTAAACGTGCATTTGTTTCACACTGTAAATTATGTCTGTAAGTTCATGTGACTGGCACAAAAGATTGTAGCACTTTATTTGAATGCTGCTGATGCAGGGATGTCCTAACATCCAGAACGACTAAAAAATACATGTAAAAGCATCTGTGAACATCTTGTGGCAATACTGAAAAACAAGATGTTTTCTGAAATAAATGAGACTATATAGTCTCGTGTGTTTGGGCCTACTTGTGTCTTTTGCTTTGTTCTTGAACTCTGTAACTCTGTTCCCCCTGTACAGTCGCCATGGTGATAGCCAGCAGATTGCATAACAGTTTATACCTTCTCTTATTTCTCTCTCTCTCTCTGTGTGTCTGCAGGAGCTCAAGGGAGGAAAAGCTTTTTCAAAGGTACTACAACTTTTCTCTCTGCCCACCCAACGTCAGTCTCTCTCCCTTACTCTCTCTCTCTCTCTCACTCTGTCTTTTTATCTTTCCTCCTTCTGTCACTCTTATCTTTCTTCTCTCGACATCTCATCCATCTTTCTTCTCTTTCTCACATTCTGGTTTTCTGTTTGCCTCTCTCTCATCTCTCTCTCCTCCTTCTGTCCGTCTTACTTATGTCTTTCCTCTCTCTCTTTAGCTCTCTTTTCTCCTTTTTCTCTCACTCATCTGTCTTTCTTCTCTTTTTCACATTCAGTTTTTCTCCTTGTCTGTCTCTTTCTCTCTCATTTCTCTCTTCTCCTTCTGTCTCTCTTACTTCTCTTTCATTTCTCTCTTTGGAAAAAGTTGACGTGCCCAATCTGTTCAGTCTTCTGTTTGTAAACACACACTCTCCCGGGAGTCATGTGCTGGGAAAATTTGCTGTTCTCTGTGTTGTGTATGTTTAGTGTGTGTGTCGTGTGTATGTGCAGTGTGTGTGCAGTGTGTGTGGTGTGTGTGTATGTGTGTGCTTTATAATCCAAGTCAGGAAACATACCCCGTAATTTACCGCTCACTGTAACTTCATTCAGTTGGGCAAGCTTTTACAGCATGACCAAATATTATTATTGCTATGTTGCTAAAGCATCATTGAAACAACAAGAACAAACATGATTTGATGTCTTGAAAGACGCTTTGGAGTGTAAATGCACTTGGTTTTTTAATGTTATTGTATGTCTTTTACAGGTGTCTTAGTTTGTTTTGGAAGAACAATTGAAATTCTATAAATAGTAAATAGGTTGATTTTGTTAATGCTTACAAAACCACAGTTGGTGTCATTTTATAATAAAAAAGACATTCAACAAAAAACTGCAGTACTCAGGAATAATGGATTCGTCAAAGGGGCCATCGCATGGACCCTTTCCTCACTTTTTTAGTATGAAAACACGTGTATAAAAACACACTACTAATTCTAGTTTATATAATCAGAATATGAAAATTAAGCTGCACAAACAGCTCATTTGTTAATGCACTGTTTCCGTGATGTGATGACAACCAATGCACATCCTGCAGCAGTTTGGCTGTATTCATTCACTGTGAAAGATTGTGTCAGTCCAGACTACTTTTGGAATGAGGCACAGTACAGGATAGCCATTCCAAAAAGAGGTCATTTACATATTTGTATCTTAAAGGTACAGTTACAAAAACAACTTATTTCAGTCTAAATGATAAAGAGTGACTGTTTTTGGTGCATAAACCAACATAAAGTGAAGTGGCCCCTTTTAGTCCACACCAAAGCACACAGTGTGAACACTATGAAATTCTTTCTCTGCATTTGACCCATTCGCCAAGAAAGCAGTGAGTGGGGACAGTATCTATCTCAAGGGTATCTCAGTGGTGCCACTAGTCTTGGGATTCGAACCTACAACCTTCTGATCACAGGGGCAACTCCCTAACCACCAGGCCACCAGCTGTCTCAATAAATGATATAAATAAGAAAAAAAACAAGAAATAATGCAGATTTAAAAAAAAAATCAAATAAAGTGATAGTGTGAGAAAATACTGTCATTTTATAAGTACCAGCCAGCTTTACCTATGTGGATGTTCATATTCAGTTCTTATCATATGTGAGGTGGAGTGAGAGCTGGAAATAGCGTTTGAGAGAATGTTCTAGTAAAGATAGATTCAGGGGATCTAGCCTGTGTAATGCACTGTGGAGTGAAGCTCCCTGGTCTAGTCTGGACATGTGTTTGGAATGAAATCCCTCCCTGGAATTCCTGCTGTGTGTGTGTGTGTGTGTGTGTGTGTGTGTTAGCTCTTGCATGAGCATTCCTGTGCGAGTTATCTTCATGCCGGTATACCATATCTTATGTTCCGTTAAGCAGTGCTGTGTTGTAATGCAGACATACCATAGAGATGGAAGAGTATGATGTGTAGGAGCAAATATTCACTCTGAGGGTCATCATGCACAAGATTTAGCTCTGCACTCAGTTTTTGTTTGTAAATGCATCTGTTTTTCCTAATCGTAAAGACATTGACTCTAAAGGCTCATGCTGAAATGCTTGAAGTTAAAAGGGGAAAGTTAAAAGTGAATTAGTGGAACATCTGCGCTCATTAATGCATTCAAGTCAATCATCTGTATTGTAATGAAGTTAGACAGTTCTGTTATTATAGGCCTTATTATAGGCCTGTATTTTTGACTGTGGCCATGCCCTGAACATTACCACCTTATTTGTCTTATACTGTCTTCAGTGGTGTCTGTTATAAAAATTTAAAGTCAGTCAACAAAAAGGAAAACCTTCCTTGGACAGGAATCCAAACTTTTGAATAGCTGTGTGTGTGTGTGTGTGTGTCAGGACACAAAGCATAATTGGATAACTGATAGCTAAAAACATAGAACTAACAGATCTACTTTCTGAAAAACAGAAATATTTATTATTTACATATAGTTCCTTTTTAGTTACTGATTTAGTATTTAGATGAATACTGGGGAAATCCCAGCATCACTTCATCATTTTCGCTTAAATAGTGAGTGATTTGATGTTAAATGCTCCAGTCTAGAGGAACATGCAAAATCAAAATCAGCGGGGGTGAAGGAACCAAACATCTGAAGCACTTAATCCCTCTAAAAGCTACCTCATCGAAAGATACTGCAATACATTTAGCCTCATTGTTTTTCGATTGTCAGATTTGGACCTTCATGGAAGCGATGCAAAATAGTCCGCAAAGAAAACTTTCTTCATAATTAGCCTCAATATTTTGTGATTTGAAACATTACATATAAAAACTAGAAGACCGGTTTACTGGTTGTTTTGAATAGTAAGTTATATAGTTATATTTGCACTGTGGACACTAAGTTCCGGGAAGGCTGGAGCTTAGAATTGTAAACAGCAAGGAGAAGAGCTAGGTAAATATTGTTTACGAGCATGAGTTTAGTACACAGACCATCCCCGTGATACAATAAAAGTGTGAACACCATTCAAAAGTTGGCCCTTGACACCTGACAGTCATCAGACAGACGGATGGATTGTTATTACGCAATACAATCTTCCCCTTTTTGTACATGTGTCAGCAAGAGTCCAGTTACACACTACATTCCATAAAACCTTAAAGTCAAGAGAGGCCACTGACCCGTCAGTTATACCACCCTGTAAACTTATATGTGAAAATGTGACTTCTGTCCTACATGATGAGGGCCGTCTCACAGGAGGAGTGGCAGCAGAGGGTTTTCTGTTTGCTCGGCCATTTTGACTAATGAGCTTGTGTCTTCTCAAGGCTTCTTTCAGCAGCTGTTTATCTTGTTTTGGCCATCTGAGGAGAGGCGTGTGACTAAGTTGCTGATTGAGAGGACAGTTAAGCAGGAAGCCAGGCCTGCCAACAACTCCTGCCTTTTAGATACAAAGCTAATGTAACTTGAGCACTGTTGATTCATGTTTGGAGAGGGGCATCAGAAATGAAAACACTCAGCTAAGGCCATGTTGTTAAATCATTCGGGCGACGAAAGCAGCCCGTTTTAAGACAAAGTAATTATTTTCGAATGTGATCATTTGTTTGCAAGGTACGTTACATATGTAGAATATGATACACTTCATGAACAAAAGCACCTGGGACAAACCTCTTTGTTACTGAACTAGGGTGCCTCCTTAGTTCCAGTGGGCAATCTTAATACTTCAAGACATTATGGACACCGCCATGCTTCCAACTTGGTGGACACTTTTCTATTCCAGCATGACTGTGGCCCAGTGCACAAAGTGAGCTCCATAAAGACACGGCTGGATGAGTTCAGTGTGGAAGAACTTGGCTGGCCCTCACAGAGCCCTGACCTCAACCCCATCCAACACCTTTGGGAGGAACTGGAACGGAGATTGCAAGTCAGGTCTTCTTGTCCAAAATTGGTGTCTGACCTCGTAAATGCTCTACAGAATGAATAGGCACAAATTCCCCAGAGGCAATCTTGTGGAAAGCCTTCCAAGAATAGTGGAAGCTGTCATAGGGGGCAAATTTTTAAGTCTATTTGAATGCAGTGTCATTAAAGTACCTGTTGGTGTAATGGTCACTCGTCCCAATACTTTTGTTCATATAGTTTATCTGACAATTCGCAGCAGTCGGTCATTGAAACATGATTTTGCATAAATTAAGCCAAATGGGCCAGTGTGTAAGTTTTCAGTTTTCAGGCCAAAACCAGATGCATGTGGAAGTTAAAAGAGACAGTCACTTGTTTACTAGCATAGAAAGGGTTTAATTAAATGTCTGCAGAAATATTGAACAACTGACTAGTCAAGCTCTTGGTGGTTCCCCTGCTGAGTTTTATTACAGCTCTAATCAGATCCGCTTGATTGATGATAGACAGAAGACTCTTCAGTTAGTGTGGAGATTGCAAATTAGGAAAGTGTTATCAACGAAGACATAATACACTGCAAAGCACCGAACCCTCTTAGAACAATGACTTTTTAAAGCAAAGGTCAGTCAACATGCTGTGTGTTGGTTGTTGCCAAATCAATTTAATTTCAAAACTGTTTTGGAAAATGTAAGCTTCTCACTTTTGCTGTGTTGTGGGTCTAGTTTGAGGGACAGGGGCATGTTTTGGTGAGTGTGCTCTTGTACTTTGCCTTCCTCCTCATTTGCTGATGCGGTAGGAGCTCAGCACCCTGGAACATTCTGCTGACTGAGCAGAACGAGAGGATGAGGGGAAAGAGGGCAGACCTTCGGACCGTGGCGGCCCGACGAAGGCGGACAAAGACAGAAATGAGGGCCAAGAGGTCATTCCAGTTCCTGCTGCTTTTTCACATGGTGGAAAATGGTTTTAGCATAAAGTTAATAACACTAGAACAACACATGAGTTGCTAGTCAGTAAAATCTTTAACAAAATAATATTGTGTGTAAAGAGCTTAATATTTGCTCTCATTCTTTGACAGAACAACATATTGTCAGTACTAATAAAGTTCAGTTAAAGACTAAATCCATAGATTTAATAGTCTCTTGCTGCACTTTTTGATTAAGTTAAAAAAAGATTCCACACATTGCTTTCATTCAATAACTGAGATGTAAACATTCCTTTAGGGTCTTTTTTGTAGCATATTGCAGTGAGACAAACTTATCAGTATTCCACAAAAAACGCATATCTGCATGTTTATTTGAATAATGGTTTAAAAAGTGGTAAATCTAAAAATAGTATGTCTTCTCTAGGGACGATTTAGAATAGCCTGCATGTACCTCTCTACTGTATGTCAACATATCAGCAGAATTATAAACTAACCATCCTTACATATTGAACATTTTATTTTCGAGCTTTAATGAAAACGTGCTGATGTGATACGTCAAATATCTAATTCAGTATTTTCTGCTAGCCACTTTTGTCTTTGGCCTTTGATTCCTTTGTTACTCTTGTTCACCTGTCTGAAGCTGAAGGGACACGGGATGTGGATCTTTTAAAGAGGATAGGAAACCAAATGCAGCTTCACGAATCCTGTCTGGTGGCTCCTGAAAGCAGAAGTCTAGCAGTCGGAGAGGAAGCTTTAAAGAGAAAGTAGATGTGGGTCGGAAGTAAACAAGAGTTTTGGCCGTTAAACAGACAGATGAACAGACGGGGAGCAGACTGACAGATGCACACACACATTCTTCAACTGTGTGTGTGTGTGTGAGGGTCAAGCAGGTGGCTCACTACTCCAAGTCTCTTCTACGGCCTCAAAGCTGATTTCTTGCTCTAAGCTTCTTATCAACAAACCCTCCTTCCCAGACACTACTGAAGGTGTAGAAACTACTCATGACTTTTCACTGAAGATCCCCTACCAACAAAAATGGTTTTATTCATGACCGTCTGCAGTAACAGGGTTGATCCCCTTAAAGTTATTTGCTGAACTAAAGAAACTTTGTACAGCAGACTTGGGTCTTCAGCTGCTTTTGGGTTATCAGCTGCTTTTGAGGTTCATTTGACTTTTGACTGAACTGCTGTAAAAAGAAGAGGGTGCACTCCACTTTCTCTGTTTCTGACTGTTTCATTGGCACACTAGAGTTCCAGTATATTAATAAAGAACTGTATTCCATTGTGGTTCGCTCTCTGCAGAACAAAGAAGGCTCATTGCTGAATGTTTTAAAGTAACAGTGAATGTCATGTGGAAGTGACGACGACCGCTATTTGAAAGAAGCACCACTGGTCGGAGATCTTTTTGGGAGCTTAGTCTGAGTTTCCGACGTGACCTTTCTACCAAAAAAAAGTCTCATGAATAATTGAAGTGCTTTCAGTCTTTCAACCTTTGCACATCTGTGCGGATGTTGGGGTGTTTGTGTGCATGTTTGTGCGTGTCTAGATGTGACTCCACTACTGTTAAGAGGCTGAATAGAGTCTTTTATGAATTTTTAAAGGGCAATAGTTTCACAGTTACACCAGTTATGACACAGCGGCCGAATAATCTTCTGGCGGCTGGGTAACGGTAAGCAAGGGATGAAGAATACAAACAAGAGGTAAAAGGGTCTGGAAGCACAGAATGTATGCATTCAGAAAATGAACGAAATGAACTGGAGAACAGCATGCGAGAGTGTGTGTTTGAGGCTCTTATCGAAAGCAAGAACGAGGGGCTCTTCGTAGATGAATGACCCTGCTAGCTTCTTCACATGCCTTTGGTTACGTAACAGCACTCTCATGGAGGTTAACCCTTTCCTTCCTCTCCCTTCAGCCTGCCTCAGTACAGACACGTAAGCAGAGAATCAGAAGACTATAACAGCTGCCTTAAAGGAATTCTTTCCACTTACAACAGATATAGTCAGTCAGTAAAGAGATGTGTGAAGCCAAAATTAGCCTCTTTAGTACTGAAGCTATGATTCTCACCTTGCTAACATCGCTGGACGTCAATAGACAACCTTCTCCAAACGTTGACGGGCGAAGTGAATAACATTCATTGTCAAGTGGTAGGATATATTAGGCAACAAATTAACAGTCAGTTCTTTACTTTGCTGTGCTGGAAGCAGGGAAGTGGAAGTGGAAGCATGGGCAAGTGGAAGGACTTTGACTACTTCTTTGACAGGTGTACCTGTGTACCTTCCAAAAGTTATCAAAGGAAGGGCAACTCGTGAACTGGCGATAGTCAGGGGTGCTAAGACTCATTGATGGGTGTGGGGAGTGAAGGCTAGCCCATTTAGTCTAATTCCACAGAAGAGCTACTATAACACAAATTGCTGAATAAAGGTTCCTGAAAAAATGCTGGCTTTGATTAAAAATGTGTTATATGTATTACAGCTTGCTGTGTGTGGCACTGTGTAGCTGCAGATCGGTCAGAGTGCCCATGCTGACCCCTGTCCGCCACTAAAAGCGTCTATAATTTTCATGTGAGCCTCACAACTGGACCACAGAGCAATGGACGAAGGTGGCCTGGTCTGATGAATCATGCTTTCTTTTACATCATGTTAACAGTTGGGTGTGTGTGCGTTGCTTACCTTGGAAATCAATGTTACTAAGATGTATTATGGAAAGAAGTCAAGCTGGCGGAGTCATTGTGATGTTCTGGACAATGTTCTGTTTGGAATCCTTGTATTGTGGTATTACTTTGACGGTAGCCTTGTTTAGCAGGAGAATGTGCCCTGCCATACTACAAAAGGTGTTCAGGAAAGGATTCGGGAACAGAAAGAGTTCAGGGTGTTTACTTGGCCTCCAAGTCTCTCTCCGATCAAGCGCAGGTGGGAGGGGCTGGACAAGCTAGCCCAAAGGAAGCCGTACTTTGCAACTTACAGATCTGCCGCCAGACACCAGCCCACCTTCAGGGGTCTTGTGGATTTCATGCCTTGATGTGTTAGAGCCATTTTGGGGGCATGAGGGGGCCCTAGACAACATTAGACAGGTGGTTTTAATGTTATGGCTGGTCTGGGTATGAACCAAAGCCGGTCTCTGTCTGGGAGATGGCTGTCCAGAGCCCCGAAACGCTCACTAAGGATTTGAGAGGAATGAATATGGAAAGCTATATGTCTTCAAATGTGTCCCACATTTGACTCGTTAAAATAACAGGCTTGCATTCGAAACAAGCTCTCTGTTCCACAGTGTTGCAGGGCTGATCCCGGTTTGGAGGTACAGCATGTCCATGTGATGTAATTTTGTTGCTTGGAAATGAAGATCTGTGTGTTATTGGTTACTTATGGGCTTAGTGGAGAGACAGTTCACAATGCTGTTCTTGCTTTCTGAGGAAATCTCCACTAAAGTGACTAACAACAGTCATGAACTGAAATGTTCTCTTTGGAATAATTCATTTCCACATATCAATGATGCTTTTTTTGCACTTATCTGAAATCTCTCTCTCTCTCTCTCTCTCTCTCTCATTCTTTCGCTGCCAGCTGGGCTTTGCTGACCTCAACATGGCGGAGTTTGCCGGTTCAGGCTCCACTGTGCGCTGCTGTATACTGGAAGGCTACGACACCAAGAACACTCGCCAGGACAACTCCATTTTAAAGGTGAGCTAAGATACATGCATGTTCCTCTACACACATTCAACACCTTACTTTGACTCTTTTTAGTACTTCCTTTCATTCGCCATCCATCTGTGTGTAAAGTGTGAAAAAAAGGTGAATATATTGATGCGTCCACAGCTGGAAACCACTGGTCTGTGTTTCTAGCTTCGTCACATACAGTGGTTTGAGTCGAGTGGTGTAACTGTCTTAGCTTTAACCTTATCATCAAGAGATCACAAGTCTGATTCCCTTGGAAAAAATACCTGTGCCTTCATTTCTTTGTGTTTAGGTTATTGCAGTTCTCTCTACAGAGAACTTAATAAGTCATCACTGGCTTGCCTTCTGTTAGCACAGAGTGTGGCACATTATAATGTACAGTTAGTTTGTAAAATGAACCAAAATGTGGCCTGTGCAAACGTTTAATTATTGCAAAATGTTTAATTATTGTCAAATAGAAAATCTACAAACGCATAATTTTTGCATACGACTGTAGTTTCAAAGCCATCCGTGGCTGGGAGTCTAGTATAATTAGGCGGCTCGGATTATCCTCCTGTCTCCCGACCACTCAGAGCATCTGTTTACTGGTTTAACATATTTGGTGGCACTTGGAGGAAGCTTCTGCTGGCATTCATACTACCAGCTTGGTAGCATCATGTGATGGGGTAAACCTAGCTCACAGGTGGAGTTGGTCACAGCTAAATTGGGAAAACCTCCCCCTTCCTTCTGAAAAAAAAGTGGTTGGAGTAAATGGCATTTTTAGCCATTTTACGTGTGTGTGTCTATTTTAACCCTAGTCTGGGCAGGAGACTCAGCTCTCCCTGGGTGGAAACATCCATGCATGCTGTTCTTCCCCATAATCACAGCACTCCGTCGCATCCTCTCGGTGACTGTGCAGGAGACGTGTGAATGAACCAACCCACTCACAGCTAATTTTGTATCCAAACTCTCTTATTTGGCCTGACTCAACGTCTGGTCTGTTCTGCGAAAGCTGCATTTTGCACTAACACAAACTAGTGCTGTTTTCTGTCTGTTATATTTTTGTTCAATATAATTGACAGCAGTCTTTTTAGAAAGGGTGGAAACGATCCTAACAAAGCCAAGGCCACAATTGTTATAGTACTAAATGTACTAAAGTGATGGTAATAATGCTTTGAAATGAATGTCACGTTTATTTTCTTGTTCGTTTTTGTTGTTTTCCTGAAGGTTGTCATTGGGATGACTCTTCTCTCCGGGGACCCTTGCTTTAAAACGTGAGTCATCTTTTTTGCTCTGGGAGTAAGATGGGTTTTTCCAAGAGATTTTTCATGAATAAATATGGAACAAATATATCACAACTCCATAGTGAGCTGCGATCATCCTGGTTTAGATTATGTTCTTGTTAGAAACTATGAGTCGTTCATAGCTGGTTTTGCACGTGGTCCTATAGTGCCACCTGCTGGTAGAATCATCAACAGTTAAAACCTGGGGTTGTATAATTCATACTGCAGTTTAGACTGTTGCTTTTGGGTCCATTTTAAGTCCTCCTGAATACAGTCAAGGAAAACTGATCCTAGCACCTCAGCACCTTGAAGTATGTTTCTTGTCGCATCTTTGTAAATGCTGGTATAAAATATACTGAGGCAGACAGAAGGCCATTCTTTGTAGATAGATCGAGCAGATATAATTTATGCGAAAAAGTCCACATTATGACTCCCAGTTACTGCTCTCCATTTTATGTGGTGAATAACATTTTAAGTGTGTGTGTTCTCCTTGTCCCAGGCCTCCGAGCACAGCTAAAACCACAGCCTTTGCCGGCCAGGACACGTCTTTACAGCTGGACTGTAAAGGAGAAGGCACAGGCGATAAACCCATTGCACCAGGAGGCATCAACCCAGGCATCACCACTAGCCGACCCCTCAAACCCAGAGCCCTGGCACCCTGCTCAGGTCAGCTAAGGCCACTTTTCAATAACTCACCTGTTGGTAACTTTGAGTGTGCATATTACGTAGCAAAACCTAAACCATGTGTGTGTATATATGTGTGTGTGTACATTTAGGTCTGCCAGAGGTGTTAGATGAGAACCTCTCCAGCCCAGATGAGGTGTTTCACACAGGCCACTCGAGGAATTCCAGCTATGCCAGTCAGCACAGCAAAGTCTCAGGTGAAATTCCAGCGTCATAAGATTTTTGGATCATTGATACTGATTCTGTAGAGGATGTGTGCTTCCTTTTACACATAGCATGTGATTTGACCAGGGACTACTGCATATAACTATATGGATACAACAGTGGTTTCACAATAATAAACCATTTAACCATGAAAGGAGACATTTGAGCATTCATAAGGGATCTTTGAATAGCACCATTGCCTTTAGTAAAGAAGTTTTTTGGAAGTTGCGTATCTTACTTGAGCATATTCAGGATTCTTTTGTCAATTTAGTGATTGTCGTTATTCAAATTATACAAAAGTGTGTTTAAATATTACTACACATAAACATCTTGTTTATAAGTACCCTTTTTTGGGAACAGTAAGAAGTACCAACTCCTCTACAGATCTATTCTTCATTCTGAACATGTTTTTACAGTTTTTACAGGTTATTTAATTACTAGTATCAAAATAGGATAATTGTATACATACAGTACTGTGCAAAAGTCTTAGGCACCTATGAAAATAGTTTGAATCTGTTTATATCAGCAGTGGGTTTCTTTCTG
>JBBPCY010054347.1:0-12815 GCA_037974405.1 Brachyalestes nurse
GGTACACAGTTAGTGATCCTATTCCACTACGGTTCTACTCCACATTATGGCAAGAGCCACTTAACTAAGTAAAAAAACCCAACAACAGTCCATCATTACCTTATTACAGAACATATTCTGGTTTGTTTCACTCTTTTTTTTGTTTACTGAAAAATTCCATGTGTTCCTTCATCATTTTGTTTGTTTTCAGTGTAAATCTACAATGTAGAGAATAATACAATCAAAAGGTTTTATCAAAAATAATATCTAATGCTATATAATTATAGTTATTATTATTATTTTTATTATAATTATAGCAGTACTGTTGGAAGCAGTTGGCTTTCCCCAGCTCAGTCGAGGTCCGTGGATCCGTTTATGTAGATTATAATCACAGTTTTCCTAAAATACTCATTGTTCTTTTGCTGACCCCCAAAAAGAACTGCATTAAATGTGTACAGCCCTTGTCTGCCGTGCGCCGGGTGCAGGTCTCAGATGTTTGGAGTGGTTCTGTGTTTGATGGGGTGAGCGTGCTGTTTGAGAAAGCGCCTTTGTGGACGGTTTGTGACCTCAGCCTCACGCACTGAGCATCACGATGCTGGAGTAGATATTTGGCACGGTGACAGTGACAGAAACACCAGACACAGATACACACAGTCTGTGGGCGCCTTGATCTGACCAGCATAGCAAGAGCTGCTCACCTCCCACCCAGTTCTACTACACACATCCACTACTGCCTCTAGAGAGGAGCAGAAACGCAAAATATACGAGTGGACGTTACTATTGCCATTTCTATTGAATGGAAGTTTTAACAATACAGCTCTACAGTTATACATCTCCATCACTCATAACAGAGTTAGTTATATGACATGATTGATGCTGGGTGTACGTTGCTCTGGCTAAAAGCGTCTGCTAGATTCCATTAATGTAAATGTAAATGTGTACATTCAGCATCAACTGGTTCGAGCCTGTACTATAAACATGCATCTACACAACTTGGTTATTTTAAACTTCCTAAGAAAATCCATGAAATGAACTGATACAAGCCTTTTCACAAGTGTCACTAACAGGGGCGTAGCACCCAGTTTTGGGCCCTATGCACAAGCAGTGGCCATGGGCCCCCATAAGCTCGAGGTTCACAACTACCTTGGACACAATTTAATACATCAATCAACTGATGCATTTACCCAAAATATTAGCATTTACATTAGTTAACAACATTTATTGTGATCTTAAAATTATATTTAAAGGAAAATAAAATTTCACTCCTCAGGGGCCCTCCCCCGACTTGGGGCCCTGGTAATTTAGTCCCACTTTTCACCCAACTACGACACCCCTGGTCGGTAGCCAACTTGAACTCCATGGTGCCCGAAATCATCAGAGTTTCACTTTACAAACTGTTTTTTAATGATTGTCACACACTCATCCGTTGTTACTACAGAAGTGCTAAAGTTCAGGCTTTACAAATGTTAAAGTGTCACAATTCAGCTGCTTTGGAGAAAGCAAGATTTTGAACCCATTATGGAAAATAAAACACAGATATTTAAAATGCTCATAGACAACTTTGAGGGTGTGACAATGAAGCAATTGTGAATCATTGTGTGAATTTAAATGGTTAATATGAGTGGTTCAGAGAGGTTTGATGAAAAATGGTTGGTTCTAGAGAATGACTTCGTTCGCAGACGACACAGTCAACAGCGACTAGTCTCCAACAACTGCTTACAGAGAGGAGGTGGAGAACCTGACATTGTGGTTCCAGGAGAACTGCCTCCAACTGAACATCAGCAAGACCGAGGAGCTGGTGGTGGACTTCAGCAGGAGTCCCCCTCAACATCAAGGGGACTGCAGTGGAGAGGGTGAGCTGCTTCAAGTACCTGGGTGTTCACATCTCTGAGGATCTAACATGGACATTCTAGTCCTGTCCAAGAAGGCAAGGCAGCGTCTCTACCACCTGAGACAGCTGAGGAAATTGGGAGTCTCTCCCGTGATCCTAAAGACTTTTTATTCTGGTGCTGTACAAAGTGTTTTGACACAATACATCACCTCCTGATTTGGGAACAGCTGTGTCCAGGACATTAAGGAGATATAGAGAGTCGTTCAGGCTGCAGAACGCTCTGCCTTCTCTCCAGGACATCTACACCAGGAGATGCAGGACCAGAGCAATCAGGAACGCTAGAGACTCATCCCACCCCAGACTCAGCAGGAGCTTCTATCCTCAGGCTGTAAGATTTCTCAACCACGATATATATATATATTAGGGGATTAAATACTCCAGATGTTTTAAAGTCGACTAGTTGATCAGAATAGTCGAAGTCGCGTCGACTAGTCATTTGATGACGTCATCACACACGCAGCGGAGGAACACAGGTGTGCAACTCTGACCAACTTTTATTAAAATGTTCTTTTCTGAGCACTTTAAAAAATATGTCTTGGTGTTTTCTGAATAAAAATTCCACATACAGTACGTGAACCTGCACCTCATTTTTTCCACTTTCACCATAACATGATGCGTTGCTTAAGTGTTAAGATATATTCTCAACCTCAAAATTGTTTTTTTATGTAATTTATGTCTGTGAATGTTCAGTCGTATTACAGATAAAAGAAGATTGAAGGAGGTTCAGATAGAAGGACGTTGTATTGAAAATGTAAAAAAAAAACGAACGTGAACGAGTTCATTTTTGAGCTGCGAACTTCCTTTTTCTGCAGGATAATGCACAATGCCACAGAAAAATGAATGTAAAAGTTTGCGGAGCATGAAATGTTCAAATTCAAGGTTTTGATTTGGTCTCCAAATCCCCAGATCTCAGTGTGACTGAGCAGCTATGGGATGTTATGGACAAACTAGCATGCTTAATGGGGGCCTGACCTCGCAAACTTTCAGGATTTAGAGGACTTGTTGTTAATGTGCCAGATACCACAATACACCTTTCAGAGGTTGTGTGGAGTCCATGCTAAAATAAGTCAGTGCTGTTTTGAGAGCATGAAGGGGGACCTATACAATTTTAGGCCGGTGGTTGTAATGCTATAGCTTGTTGGTGTACATGTATGAATGAAAATCTCTCCAAATTATTCCAGTGATATTTGGAGGGATTTTCATTCATACATGTACACCAACAAGCTATAGCATTATTCCAGTGATATTTGCATAAGGAGAGCTTCTGAATCATGTTAATGTAATTTAACTGGATTGAATCATGGTGAGGTTACATGACTCATAGGTCAAACCTGTGGTGTGTGTGTGGTAGACATTCCCTCATGCTTAAATGCACACATAAAGAGCTGTGGCACACTCAGATTTGTAAGGGAAACAGAAGCTTGGCCGGGCCCTGGCTTAAAGACCCCTTTGGAATGGCTAACAACATTTTCCTTTCATCCTCTTTTCATCCTTGGCCCTCAGAAGTCCAGTAGACCAAAATAATGATTCACAGTTAGCTTGAAAATAAGTCAGTCATGATTACACAGTACTGTATAGTACTAATTTGTGACTAAAATCTTTATGTGAAAGATCTTAATGTACTAATCAGTGAATTATTATTTGTATTTGTTTCAGGTTGGATGTAAGATGTTCAGTTGCACTGACCACCTCTGTTGTTAGCTTTAGCTCATCCAAACACCCAGTGGCCCCTTGTCTTGTAATGAATTGGATGTTTGACAGAATTACGGGATCCAGAACTTCTTTATTCCCATAATTCAAAATACAAGTTTTTTACTTCCTTGAATAGTATGCATTCTTTGAGAATACGTTGAGCAATTATTTGATTATTTGAGATATCAGTGTTCTCTGGTTGCCATGGTGAGTTGGAGAGGTGGAGTCTTTTGGAAGAAGGTTGAGCTGGAGGATGAGCTGGAATGGGGTGGCTGTCAACCAGTAGCCCCTGGCAACAGTAACTACCTATCTTTGTAACCTTAGCAACTGTGCCACCCTTTGCTTACAGAAAAGTGAGCTTGAATGAGTTTAATGAATCCAAATGCAAAATGGGTTACAGATATATATAATGAGCATAGCATAGCATTTGCTGTTTTCAGGCTCAACAAGTCCACAAAAGGCAGGCTAGTTCTGGATTCCATGTGCTCTCTGCTTCCACATGTAACCAGTAAAAGTGTATATACAGACAGGTGTTTGTGCTCCTTTTGCATCTTCAGTGCTTTTTGTCCCATTTTTTTGCATTGGAATTAAAGGTAACTGACGCTAACTTGATAAACTGCTCCACTGCTGTGATGACAATGGCAAAGCCTTGTACACAGTTTTGTCTTTTTCTGCTCACACAGTTAACATGATGACAGGATAACAGGCTATGGTCTGTTAACGCACAAAAACAGGCTGCCACACTCCAGGGCGGATGTTGGCTTCTATTTTTTTGTATTTATGCGCATGAATTATTGACAGAACAAATACATTTGCTCTGTCTATATTTTCTCCTCTATATTTATCTCATTAAACCTGTCTCTCTCTCTCTCTCTCTGTCTCCTTCTCACTTTCTCGGTCTCTGTCTCTTTCTGTCAGAGAGAGGACTCTCTGCCTCTGTCTGTCTGTCTCTCTCTCTGTCTCTCAGTCTTTCTGTCCCTCTCTCTGTCTCTGTCTGTCTCTCTCTCTCTCTCTCTCTGTTCATTCTATAAATACTCTCGGCCAGTGAGTCATCCTCTGCTGTACTGATCGCTCTTTTCAGTCATGTCCATTCTAGCACTTTCTACTACACACACACACACACACACACACACACAGAAGTGAAGAGAAAAAGATGCAATGCTCATTAGCAGTCATTATTTACAGGAAATTCATTATTTAGTGGATTATGGTGAGTAAATCATTCAGGATGAAAGAATACCCTCTGTGGTTTATTTCTGGGATGGGAGGGATTGCTGATATTGCGAACATTTGCTTGATAACAAACCAAAAACAATACCCAGTCTGTCAAACAGGGTAAATGTGCATAAGAAATAAATACTTTTAAAAATATTTTATACACTCCAGTTACGATAATATATTTAATATAGAACCTATCCAGTGGGTTTCCATTACCAAAGATGCCATACTTTTCTAAAACTTGTTATTAAATATTCCCTATACTGTGGCTCTGTTGTTGGAAGCTTAATCAATGTTCAATCTAGTTCTGCTTACAGAGATCAATCTGCTTTCAGAGTGAGTCACCCAGCTTATTCTAGCATACTTCAGAAAAACAGAGGTGAGCTGGATTAGTCAAACCAGCACATTAGTGACTCAGCTGCAACAGAATTCTATTATTACTGCTCATATTCTATTGTTGCTTGCTTCAAACAGTTCATTAAGCACCAGATGTAATGGTTGCTAGCGTAGGTTTTAAAATCAAACAACACACACCTGCATCTGTTTATATGACTGCTAAACCCAAACACCAAGCTCTTCCTCTTGCATCCATCACCATAGAAACATTCATTAAAAGGATAAAATCAGACGGAAGTGTGTGTGTGTGTGTGTGTGTGTGTGTTTGTGTGTGTTTGTGTGAGATCCCATAATAGTTAAGAACATGAAAACAAACTTCTTGTTCTTTCTAATCCAGTCTTGACATATTTATCTCTGTTAGAGAACAGATGGTTATTTTAATGACAGTAAAATGTAATTTGATCTACACTTCATTTGCATGATCAAAGACTGTTTTTAATTATTATTATTATTAGTTTTTTCATGAATGGGAGTCAATTAAACGGAGATGAGAGAGACTGGGAAAGGACAAAAGGAAACAGAAATGAGAGAATGAGATGGAGGAGCGAGGGAGAGACATAGGTCAGCGTGACTCATGCTAGATGAACTCTGCTCCCAGTGGAGGAAATAAATGACATGCATCCTCCTCTCCCTCGCTGAGCATGCTTCTCCATCAAATTGTGTGTTTGTGCGTGTGTGTGTGTGTGTTTGTGTGTTCATCCTGTTTAGGTTTAAAGGGGGCATGTGAATATCTAAAATCCAGGAACTTCCAACATAGTGTATAATGTATGAACCGTGATAGGATGTTGAATTTAAATAATTAAAATCCTTTGTTTTGTACTAAACAGAACTTATGATGGGCAGGGATTTGTATTAAATTTTCACTGCACAGAAAGAGAGACACACAAACACACAGAATCCCCACATAAGAACTAACTGGGTTTCGCTGGGTAACATATTGTCAAGAACACTGCACTGACCTCTGATTCTGGCCATTAACACTGAGTTTATTCAGCTTCATTAAGATCTTCCAAACAAAAGACAAACAGACTAGCAACAAATAAAATGGTACATCTGACTTTAAAACTGAAAAAGCTAAAACTTTGCTTATTAATGTGTCATGCAGAGAAAAGGCCTTTTGGAAGCCATCCACTGAGGTGTCAAAAACTTTCCATTGCGTACTTAACTTGAGAAATGGAAAAAAAGGGCGTTAGAAAGGAAGATTTTAAAATCTCATTTCTTTTAAAGGAGCCAAAACGTGATTCTACTAAGGCTGTGGTCCTCCAACTTGTCCTTAGGGATCCCAATTTAGCCACAATTTAGCTTCAGCCGCTTGCCTTGTGAGATAGGTTGGAGCAAAAATGTGGACTATTTGGCAGCTTAATTTGAACTTCTCCTCTAAACAGTGGAGGACAGATCTTATAGTAGATTGTTCACGCTCATCTGATCTGGTTACGTTGATAGTTCAGCAGTTCAGACAGCTTGTCTTTTATCAGTGTCTACATAGGTTCTACTCTGAACACTCGTCAGTGAAATGGTGTAGACACAATGGACATGACCTACAGAATAGTACCAATAAAGCAATATAAATAAGAGTAAAGTTTGACCAAACCTGTCCTGACTGTGTGGACGGCTCTGTACAATGTATATAAATATAAGCAAAATGATTGAAAAAATGTGGAAAAAATTTTGTAGAGAATTGTGCAGAGTATAAACAGTATAACCTGCAAGGAGTAGTGCTTAGAAAGAAAACATTATCAATATTGTCCCATCTTAAAATCTGGCTTGTATTCATTGTAAACAACACTATATGTAGGTTGTCCAACCTTTGACAGAAATAGTCTTAGGCCAGTTGGGAGATTTAAAGGTCTGCTTTTTGAAAGATAGTTTAGGAACTGATTTCAACTGTGTCCAGTGTGGAACACTGCCTTGGAGGGCTGCTGTTCGGCACATTTTGTGATTTTTCTTTGCGTCAGCTTTTGTAGGTTTGACTAGGCAGAGAAATCTTTTATCTGTGCTGAACTCTGGCTCTCAAGGATCAGAACAGCTGCTGGATTGGTAGTTCATAGTGATGTCTGGTTAGATATATCACAATGTAAGAGATCCTAATGGTTGACCAGTTAACTGGTGACCTGTGGCTCATTTGATAGTTTTCTTCTACAGATAAAAGATCTCTAATCAAAAGCCAGTTTCAGTCAATAAGCAAATCCATATGGTTTATAATAACCATAATAGTCTTTTGCTCTTTTTCTCAGCAGCCACTTCTGTCCCCTGGGCAGTGGTGCCAACGTACGTCAGACGAAAGAACGTGACGTCCATACTGGTATTTAAAAGAGGTTGGCCTGCCATCTGCTGTCAAAAACGAGAAGTGCAACGTTTTGAGCGCCAACATTTTATTTCGTTTTGGCCGAGAAAACAACATTTTTTCATATAAATGTTTAAATAAAGATCCAGTAAACCAACGGTCCCCAACCTTTATTGCACCAAGGGCCAGTTTAATGCAATTTGTTTTTTACCATTGACCCGGTGGGGTGGGGTAGGGGGGTGCATAACAAAACACAATAAAGTGCATAATATTTATTTATAACTTATATATTTTTACATACACACGCCCACAAACATATATGTGTGTGTAGTTTACAGGTATTATAGCCTATATAGGCTATATCCTTTAAGGTTTCTACTTTTTATTCAATAAATGCTAATCTAATGTAAAATAAAAATTGCGCGACCCAGTTCCAAACGAGCCACGGCCCGGTCCTGTCCATGGCCCTGGTGGTTGGGGACCCCTGGTGTAGACCATATATACAAAACAGTTCGAAAATAATTTGTTACTTTTGAAACAAAGTTTGTAACAAAGTGGACTAGGGTCAAATTCTAAGGACGTGTTTAGGATTTCAAGTTCGTTCCAGGTTTAGAGCGAGGCCCATTTGGGGGACCTTCAGCAGTTCTTTATTTTCTTTTGGGCAGCTTTTAGTGTTCGTTCATCAGGTGGAGCTCACTTTAAGGTTGTCTGTGGATCTAGGGCTGGTTTCAGAGCTTATCTCGAGAACTTCTCCAGGACCACAGTCCGTCTCCTCCTGGATGGTGAAGCGTGTGTCGGAGGTCGAGCAGAGGGAGCTCACGCTGGTCTGCTCCACGGAGCACAGCGCGCACGAGATGGGACCCAAGATCTCTAGGGGGCTTCCCGTGGGCCTGTTGCCCCCCAATGATGAGATCAGCGTGTGTTGTGTGCCCCCCCACTGATGAGGGCTGGGTGATTTGTGCCCCGCGATCCACTCTCGGTGCTCCTCCTCGTACAACAGGCTCGTCTTACTTATCTCGCGCCTCTTGGAGCGCACGTAACCAAACATGATGCCCACCAGGAAGACGCCATAGAAGGACATGACGATGATGATGTACAGGTATGCGTTGCCATCGCTACCTCCAGACTGGGACGAGCTCGTGACTTGGAGGGAGAGCGCGTGAAGTGAAGTCCCGTTCTCCACGCTCTCCATGATCACTGGATAGGAGAGGGTGGGGGCACTTATAAAAACTTCAGCCAGACAAAAAAGTCGTAGTATCAAACCGTTATTTTAAACAACTTTTATAACAATAATAATAATAATAATAATAATTATTATTATTATTATTATTATTATTATTATTATTATTATTATATTTTTAAAATTATTATTATAACAGCAACAACAATAATAATAATAATAAAACAATTATTATTATTATAACAACAACAACAACTAAATAATAATAATAATAAAATTATTATTATTATAACAACAACAACAATAATAATAATAATAGTAACTAATAATTATAATGATGACAAGATTATTATTGCTATTGTTGCTATTTACGGTAGTAAATAACCACCGAAACATTTGTATGATCCAGAATTCTTGTCCACTCACCGTCAGTTGCACTTTTAAGGCACTTCTTAAAACTCCTTTCACTGAAGTCTCCGGATTCTCAGGGCAGTCTCGTCCACGATCGGTTTAAATAGCGACCCCAAGAGTCACGTGTCACGTGAGGGTTGCAAACGTGTGTTGGAAAAGTGGTGGAAAAGGGGGGCGGTGAGTTTATAACGACCCCTAACATCAGACTAGTCAGACAGTTGAACAAAAATAATAATTTTAAATACAAAATAAGTGCTCCATATAGCCTTCAACCAGAAAGAGGAGGTGAGAAATAACTACTGGTTTGTAAAACGGCATTCATTATGATTTGTAGAGATTAGTACTACAGTTTACTGAATGAGAGAGAGAGAGAGAGAGAGAGAGAGAGAGAGAGAGAGAGAGAGAGTGAGTATATCTAGCAGTCAAAAACCTGGGTGCACATTCAAAAGCAGATTTTTGCTCCGAACACAAATTTGCCTTTTCCCCCTTTTTTCTTTCTTTTTTTTCCAGCAGATCTGTCTGGCAATTTTATGACAATTTAGCACTGCAGAATGTTGACACTTCCTTCACTAACTACTGTAATGTTTTTTAGCTGCTGTTATTTAAAAAGAAAACAATCAAATAAAAGCAAATGTTATCTAGTTGATAAAAAAAAAAGTACTGGAAACGTGCTTGTGTGTTTTGTGTGTTAATTTAGCCCACACAGTGTGAGCTCTGGGCTTAAAAACAGGTAAATATCTGGCAACAGCCAAAGACAGCAGATCTTTGCAGATCTTTTTTTCCACTATTAATAAACCATTCATCACAATGGCCAGAACCCTACAAAAACATTTTAAAATGCTTTAACATTTTAGGAAGTGAATAGTAAGCAAGATTAACACTCCGTCTTTATGACAAACGACACTTGGAATAAACCTTTATAATTGTTCATTTAGGTTTATGTCTGTCTGGAAAGGTTAAAGCGAAAGTAGTGAAAGTAATGAAAGTAACATCCATCACCATAATAGCTGTGGTAAAGTCATTGTAGTGCTTTTTAACCATTCTCAGAATCATTTTAACAATGAAGTGCTCATAGTTGTCAAGCACATTTTAAATCTCTGGATCTTTTGTGCAAATGACTGGGAGAGGAAGAGGGAGAATCTTCCATCTGATCACTGGTCACAGGAACTACTCTCATCTCATTAAAGAGTAATACAGAGAAACACACACGCGCGCACACGCAGCTGGACGTTAATCAAAAGCAGGTAACCCAAGAGGACAGAGAGTTCGGCTCATCTGAGAGCTTTCTTTCAGCCCACTCAAATAAATGTGACTAAGCACTTCAGCGACATCCTGTAATTCCCTCCTTCCTCTCTCTGTCTCTCTCTCACACACACACACACACAGTATGCCTAATGTTGTAAGCAAATCTCCATGCTGACATGCACATACAATAAAGCACACACGCACACACAAACACACACGCACACACACACAGAGAAAACCACACTTACATTTGGCAGGCTGAACAGTGATGGCAACGGTCTGGTTTAATCAGCAGGCAGTGTCGACAAAACCTGAAAGCTGAGAAACACACACGAAACGTAGTCTTGTTTGTCTTTCCCACCTGATTTGCCGCTAATTAGCATGGTGCTAACCGCAAGCATAAATCATCACGAACCATGTGGAGGTGCTGGCTTACCTGGTTTCTGACATTGTACGACTGCTATCTATAAACATGGACTAAACGTACTGACAGAATTCAGGTCTGAACCCTGGATCTTGATAATTAGAGCTTTTATTTAGCATGAAATCTATGAGATGGGGAACTTCGGCCATCTAACTTAGCTGTTTGACACGCCAGCCAGGAGGAGGACCTCACAGCAGTAGAAGTTCACTCCATTCAGAAGTTTTCTGGTTAGAATTTCATACCAGACAAATTCACACCAATGGATTCGGTTTGTTTATGCAGCGACTGTGTATTTCTGTATTTGCTTGCTGTAGTGTGGTGGACTTCGGTTATTTGTACAGGTTTGCTTTTTATATGTAGTTTATTCTCAATAAACAGGGTTACTGCATCCTACGCCTTATTATTCTATAAATATGTAACTAAATGCAAAATGGTTATTCCTAACTTGGTCATTGAATAACAGTGTGTCCAAAAGAAAGCTCAGTAGTGACTTCAGAGAAGAGATATTTGTTGACTATAGCCCAAACACTACCCAACGGTAGCCCAAGTTGTAGCTGACCAATTGCTGCAGCCTTGCAAGATAGGAAGAAAGACAGATGCCGGGTCTCAGAATACCCTCTCTGAATAAATAAAACTCAAAAATGAGGCGGGGGTGTCACTTTGCAGCACTCCGGAGGAGCAGGAGGTTAAATGTTCAAAGGAAAGGCAGAGACATCAGAACCAGCTGCCCTCCACTGACCAAGTCAACAACCTCACTGCCTTGAGCAACTGGAGCCACCAGCCCTACAGTGCATGACAGGGAGCTCCACCCACTAGTTTCCCACTGACTTTAAGCCAGTACTCATGTGGGATGTATTTTTGGGTCTATTTCCTCCAGAAACATTTGTGTATTCAATATATTTTAAATATATATATTACCAGGGTGTCCTAAGTTTGAGATGTTCAGTGTTGTTGCATCAGCATCAGGTTGAAAAACTAAGCCATGTTTAAATGTACAGCACATTTAAGACACTGGGTGTCAACCAAAGTGCTGAACAATACAATCAATTAAAATGAGTAACACCTGAACAAATATGAAAAAAAAACAGGGCCATTTAGACAGAAATATATTTGTGCAATATTTCTGATGCATCATTACTGTGAGCAACAGTATTATACTGTTTGTATTTTTTTAAATATACATACACACAAACATTTAATATAACATTCTGTATAGAGTACAGTTTTTATATTGGACTGTTATATTGAATAGTTTTTATTCTATTGGCTATGGTGCTTCCACTTTCTTCTTTTGTCTGACCACTTAGCAAATTTCCCTGCCGTGGGACTAACAAAGTGTTATTTTGTCTTATCTTAAAATGAAATAAACAGCTAATAGACTAAGAGAACAATAAAAGAATGCACTGGTGCTTCATGTGTCTTGGAGGACGCACCAGCTGACATTCTCCATTGCAGCACTGGTGGAATGGTTTTATTAGGGTAGTCCTAGCTATTTGGTGAGATTGGACAAATTAATCCAAATAAAAGCAATAAATCAGACACACAATCATTTCCTAAAGAATCTTTACAGCCCGACTATTGTAAGTGCCTGGTTTGGCTCATGCACTGTGAAATTCCTACAGATGATAAAATCCTTCTTCCAGTCCGATCACGGCGCTTTACTGTTTCTCCAGCAAAGTAACACTGAGACTGACGTCTCATTTTCAGTGAGGGCTAATTCCGACAGACTGGCAGAAGACAAAAAGCAAAACTAATACATCCAGTGTAACTCTAACCCTTTTACGGGCTCTGCTTCGAGTTGCACCTTCTATACATCTAATCCCAAAACACTTCACTGACCTGCTCACCTTTGTGACTTTATTAGCATAACTATTGATGTTGCTATGGTGAAAACTCCCTGCTCCTCTCACACACACCTTTTGGATCGCAGATGTACTTTGATGGAGTGACTCTGATGTACCCTAGAAGTGTCCTTCCCATAGTTATGCCCTTAATAATAAAATCATACCAGGAAGGGCATTAACCCTTTAGGCGCCAAAGTCGCAGGATTGCGACAAGGCGTCATCATGACTAAAACAGACTGTAGTTATAAAAA
>JBBPCY010054358.1:0-12815 GCA_037974405.1 Brachyalestes nurse
TGTGTGTGTGTGTGTGTGAAATATATGTGTGTTTAATCATTTAAAATATAAAATCAACATGATATCTATTAAATTATTTACTGAATTAAATATTAAAAAGAAAAATGTTATTTCAAAGTGGTGTTCTGCGTGGTGCGGGTGAGAAGGCCCAAGGACTTTTTTTTTCTAATAAGCTATAATTCCGAAATCCGGCTGAAACGCAGCCTGTTGTTATGGGTCACGTGAGCCCTCCTGCATTAGGACTCAGTGTGTCAGTGAAATAAAAGGGAAGTCTGGTGTCTCTCCAACTGTAATTAAAAAGCCCAGAACTCAACGCACACTTTTCTCTTACTGTTTTACTGCCCAGGACCCCGTATCACCTATATGCACAGTCAAATACAAAGAAAAGTTTTCAGTTCTAAAAGTTTTTTTAATCCAGCAGGGGGAGTGTTCACGTGTCTTTTTTGAAGCTCTGACAGGGATCTGTCTTTCCAGACTAGAAATTCAGAAATTAACAGACATTATAAGTAAACAAAAACAAAGGAGTAAACGGTAATATGCATATGTAGACCATACCCATTACTTTGTGAAAAAGAAATGTACTTAAAAGCAGATTCAAATCAGAAGAGCTCCTTTAGTGGTATTAAAATATATATATTTTTTAGAATCTTTGGCAAATAGTTTTTTCACTGCGAAAAAAAACCACATTTCATAATGCAAGTACAACAAAGAATGAAATGTCACCAGACACAAATGTGTTTCCATGTTTTATTTATTTATTTTTATTAATATGTTTTCATAAAAATGAGAGTCTGGGAGGAGATGGTGCACTTGGGGTGCATACGATGACTAACGTTGTATTCTAAGTGCTTTAATTACCATAGAACTCCAAATGGGCATGACTAAAGGTGAACGGCCGTAACTTGTGGTTCTGTTACAGGGAAGATGAGAGTCGTGTATGGCTGTGTTTACTGTGGGCGCAGCAGTGTTCCAGCCTGTGACTCTCCTCATGAGGCCGGCGATAAGGGCCAAATTAGTGGAGAGAGTATAACAGATCAACAAGATCCAGCAGACCCCACTCACTAACTCTTAAAATGTGTCTCTAGATTGTCTAACCACACAAATGAGTATTAACAGCATAAATACAGTTCTGTCTATTGTCTCAAGTAAAACATCTTCACAGACTTCTCAAAGAAGAACAGATTTTGTGGCATCATTCGTTTTAAATAGTAGGGCACACACTTTGCCTTTGCTTGTACAAAAGCAGTTGGAAAATCAGAGTTGTCCTACATACAGCTCTATTTCGGACATAAATCTGGTCTGGAAGCTGTCCCAGGTGTGGAGAGCTTCTGAGGGCCTTCCTCTGAAATGGCAGCTTGTCCTGGGCTTGTTGAATCAGGATCAGTCATGCCAGCTCCCCAAGATACCAATCATCTTCTAAAACCTAAACAAAGGCTGTTCTGCCAGAGGAACTTATTGAATATTACCCTATTGGCAGTTATGTGAGGTTGCAGACCAATTACATTTGTAAACAACTTCTTTCATAGTAACAATTGTATGCACATCCATGAATGAATACATTTTATGAGCTTATCTTGCCTACATATAATAACCTCATAGTCTTCACTTGAGCCTGCTTAATGCTGTAAAATGCAGTTCTTTATACACATGTACCTCAAATTAAACTTTAATATCCTGTTCTCTACAAAGCAAAACAGAGGCAGCCACCCCTAAATCCCAGAAGCCTATGTGTGCACTCTCTGGGTTGATTAGTTTGAGGAAAATCAATTCTCCCTTTACCCCAAATCTAGTCAATCAGTCAAGTTTGCCTCTTTAGATTTCCACTTGTGCAATAGGTCAAAGGTAGCAGTAACAGAAGATTTACATGGTGAGGTATAAACTTCCATTACTTGCACATCTTGCATGCCTAAATCACCCACTCCACAAAAGAAAATCTTCAATAAATCTTCATTTTCTTTTAAAAAGTTACTTATAATACAAAGGAAGTATACGATTTTTGTTTACACTTACTGTTTATTATTAGAAAAAAGTTCCTCTTTCAGTGTCACTTAGACATTTTACCTTGTTTTAAGTCATTTAAGGCACAAAACAAGCACAAAGTGTCCCTAATCAGGGTATTATTATTATTGCATCAGTACTTTTGATAAAGAGTCAAGGCTTTTTTATTGTTTCAAGACATACCATCCTTGTACATTTCAAGGATTTTGAGACACTCTAGAGAAAGTCACTTACAGAAAAATTTAACTATGTACATAAATGTTTATATTTAGAAAAGTATGCCAATGGAAATAACAATTGAATTCATACAAGTTATTTAAACATGCAAAAATATCTAGTTCTTTCACATAATCATAATTAGCTTTAACATAACATTTACATCCATGCATAACTTCTATTTAACACTTTTGATGAGTACATTTTTATTTTCCTAATATTTGTAAAATAGTTAGAGAGATGTGAAGACCTACACATTGTTTGTTTTAAGAAATACTAAGTAAATGTTGCTTAACCCCTTGGCAGATTTGTTTGATTAATATTAGCCTTTATATCTTTACAGTTAACTTTTTCTATTTTTTTGTCAATGTTTTTTACAACTCACACTTGCCTTAAACAGAGTTGCTTACATTGTCTCTGACATTGTGGAATATTCCTGTTTTTATAAAAATGGACAAAAAAAAACAGCATTAGCAACAATCTTAAAGTCTGCAAGCTTGTTCAGTTTTACAGACAAGTATGTCATGTAGTATAAAAAGCCAAGTGTGCAAGTCTGTTTAAAATTATTCAGCAACTTGCGCATGGTTGAAGGTAAAATCACACAGACTTCCATTACTTGTTGGTTACGCTAGCCTTGTAGCTCTAGTGTGAAACAGACTCAGCACACTTTGAACCATAAACTGTGTCTTAGCTAATAAGGCTCTATTTGAGTCAAGGGAAAATTAACCTACAGTAGATTTTTTTGACCAAACAATTCCTCTACTGTACATATAGCTCCAATCCCCCACTCTGTTTACATCTTTAATCTCTATGTTATAGCAACTGCTTGGCCTGAGTAGTTACTGCAGTTACTCCTTCTTTGATTTAAAACACACCCTTCACAGCTGGTTCTGACTCAGAAAAATTGTTCCACAAATTTATGTGCTATATTAAATGGTATCACTGGTCTTCCCTGCACATCATTTGTTATTGTAACTGAACCAGCCACATATGTCTGCTTCCACTGCCATTGCCCACCAAGGCAACCATGTTGAATGATATTAAAATAATTTCAGAAGGAATTAAATGTGTGTATTAAAAAGATTCCTTTTTAAAACTGTTGTTATGAACTATTTTCTTATTGTATATGTAAAAATGCTGTTTGAAATAAAAAAAAAATCCCCTGATACACCATGCACTACGAAACACAATGTACTTAAAATGTGCTTAGCCCTACATTAATTTACCCCTGAAAATACACCAGACCCTTTCATTTAAATTAAGTGGTTGTTAATTTGTGAAACCGACCCCTTAATTTTACCCTAAAATTAGATTTAACGCACGAGTGTGAAAACCCTTAATCTTACATTTTAGGTGTTAATTCAGGAGGTTCTATTATTTAAGGGGCAAATTTGAAAAAGTAATGAGAAAGTTCAGTAATCAGCCTTAATCTGTGCACTTTTACCCTTAATTTTCATAATTAACTTAATTTTAAGGGGTAAAATTAAGCCATTTGGTTTTGTAGTGATGGTACATGATGGTATGCTAAGGTATGGTACAATGCAAAGCTATACGATATGATACAGTATAATATGATACAATACCGTGTTATTGTAATTTTCTGAATGTTTTGTGTGTCCTTAGCCATTCTGTTTTACATATAATACAAATACACTCCAAAACACATAAACAACACACAGAATGTACATCTATCTTTTCCATATTAAAATACAATGAAATAAATGAATGAATGAAATTTTACTCATAGTAATATGCCACACGACCAGAAATACCATTGCACAGCATCTTCACCCTCCAAAGGTATAATAACAGTCACATTTATCCTGAATATCTGGCTTAATGATCTTACTGACGCAGTAATGAAAAATTGATTTTAAACATATATTGGCATGAAGGATCTAAGCTTTTGCTATGTTATTTTGCTCCAGAGTATGAAAAACTCTGGATGCAAATGGTTTTCCTTCCGCTGTCCATTTTCTTACTATTGGTTCGACTTCCCAGACCAGCACCCCGTGTCCTTAATAAAAGAGAAGGACCATAATAGGTCACTAATTTATTTAAATAATAGAACATTAAACCATGCATAGTTTTATGTCTATTTAGTACATGTTGTAGCCCTTCATATTTAATAGGAAACTGGCTCTAATTTAATTTCACATGCAGTTTCAAGTTGAAATAGGGGCTTTGGGAATTGCTATGTCTAATGAACTAGCAATGAATACAGCTAGCAATAGCAGAATTAGCATTGATGAGCCATTTCTGTCACATGAATGTCCTTCCTGTATTTCTGGATATGTGAAACTGTTGGTTGAAGCAAAATATTCTTAAGATGACAATGAAGAGACTACCACTAGGAGGAAACATATGTTATGTTTTCATATAAACACTGAACTAGCAAGTTGTGACATCCCTTCAAATTAATTTGTATTTCAGACCCAGTGTGTTGTCTGACCTCCACTGTATCTATCTGGGCAAAGGGCAAAAAAGAGATAAAAGCTCAGATTATTCAGTCCAAAGATTCCAGAAGTAGCAGTTTTATCAAAATACTCAGCAGAGCCATGACTGAGAGTGCGACTTTTTGTATATTGTGCATGTGAAAGTGTACTGCTTTTAGAGAAATAGGTGGTTAGATCGGAAGTATCAGAACCACCACCACCAGACATCACAACAGCCTCTTCCCACAAGCCATTAGATTTCTGAACTCAGAGCCTGCACATAACATCAAGGGTCTGAACAGGGTCTGACCTCATGCAGAGACTGATATAAAGATGCACATGACACTTTTAACTATCCATACTCTGCACAGACACTTCCCAAAAACTGCAAAAAAAAAAATGTATATTAAAAAAAAACCTCAGAACACACACATTTTGCACTACCTGCCTGTTTTGTACTTAGAAATTCTTTGCTTAGATACTGTAATTTAATGTTTCTTGAATCTGCTCTTTGTCTGTCTTTATTTACCTTTGTCTGTCTTTGTCTGGCACTGTTTGCTTCAGAGAACGCTATTTCAACCCTCTGTGTACTTGTGTATGTGGCTGGGCTGACAATAAACTCTCTTGAATCTTGAATGAAGATCAGAAACTGTATTGTCAAGATAGTTGGGAAAAAAATGAGTACTGTTTTTGGTTGGACACAAATACCACAAAAATACATAATAACAAAAATATAAAAAGAAAAAAAAATCCCAGAGTCTTCAAAGGTCTTCAAAATTGTATCACCTTTTGTTCCCTTCAGATACTCTATGGCTGGATGATAGGTGCTGTTTAAAAGGTGAGAAGTGCAGTATTTCAAACTCACCATTCTCCTGTTTGAGAGAAGTACTTTGAAGAGGAGATTAGCAGGGTGTGAAGAGTCCATGAACAATTTTTATGCCCCACATAACAGTTATAATAGAAAGAAGAAACTCAGTGAAGCTCTAGCTCAAACTCTTGATACTGAAGATCCTCTCCTGTTTTTGCTGTAGGATCACCATAAATCATGGAAAAGTAAGAACAGCTTTGTAGAAATACCTCCTGATCAACAGAAACTTCTCCCCACTGTGTCCTGAAGTAAAGCCTTTAACAGAATTTAGAGATGGCAGTTAGCAGTTTCCTCTCATTTTTATCAATTGCAAGTAAAAATTTCAACGAGTTCACAAATTCTACATTTTGACTATTAATAATACTAAAATCCAACTGAACTATCAGAGGGGTCCTTGTATTTATGGCTGTTCTTTGTCTGTACCATCACTTTGACCCTTTATCACATCCGTCCTGACCTTGAATCACAGACCCTAGCAATTTCATGAAGCAGAGAATGTCTTTTATCTAGGGAGAAGGAAGCTAAATTTCAGAAGGGGGAGAACATAAATCTCATGAAACCCTCTCAGTCCATTCATGTGTACAGACCGCTGAGGATGTTGGTTGTTTCTGAAACAGCATACTGTGCATTCCATACTGCCAGTGGTGGTCTTTAGCACCACGCAAAGCACACAAATGTAAGCCTACTGGAGCTTAGGGACCTCCCCCGCTGAGACACCATAACGCCGGAGCAACCTAAGCAATGCTTTTATTCAAGTAACCCTGAAACCACCATGCTCTAGTGGCACCCAAAAATAGAAGAAAGTTGAAGAGAAGCCTGATGAGAAGGAAGTGCTAGGCACAGTTGCTATGCTGTCAGAGAAAAACAGCTGCACCTGTGGCTGTGACTGTTTCTAGATGAGATGATTATCAAAATTAACTTTATCATTCCTTATTACAATCCAGCACTTTGGTCAGAAACTTTGACTGACTAACAAGACAAAACTAGGATGGTTCAACTGGGACTGTACTACGGTAAGATGCACTACATAGCACATAATGTATTTTGCCTTAAAATGGAACATCTTTGATTTCACTACCACTAATTCTGCCCCGTTTAATACAAGCTGCTCCACATATAGTATTGAATGTGTACCATCAGGGACCATTTTCCACACTAAAGGGCTGGAGAGCCTAGAGACCAGGCCCTACCAATATTAGACATAATCAGGTGATCTCAGTCCTCTAATCACTGTTTAGCAACCACTGCCTTTTCCGCATAGGATGCAGTATATCGGGAAAATTGCATAAATGATTCATGTTGATCATGTAAGCTTTTGATTTTCAGTGTCATTTGAATATGTCAAGGTTTGTCCATTATACTGTATAGTGTATCTGCGCTTTATAAGTTAGTATTCTTTGTATTCTACATCAAAACATTCTGCAAATGTCAGTCAATAACAGACCTGCTAATGTAGGTGAGTGAATAATCAGGTTTTGTGGAACAGAGACTCGGACAGTGGCCAGAACCTTCACATTTACTAAATAAAGGTAGCACACATGGATCAGTAAACAGTAAACTTATTTGTAGCTGTAATTGTAACTGTTTTGAAATGTGAGGGAGACAAGGGTCCAGACAAAAAAGTACAAACCTTGTCAATTATTACAGTAACCTCCCACTGTGTTTGCTATATGATGAGCAGCACTGAAAAGTCGTTTTTAAATGTATAATACTGTCGGGTAGAGAAATCTAGGTAGATAGATAGATAGATTAAAACTTTATTAATCCCTCGGGAAGAGGGGTTCATTCAGTTCCTAGCAGCAGCAGTACACCGGCATAGTTGAACAGCTAAAAATGAAAGAAGGAAATGAATGAAAAGATAAAAATAAAAGAAATATAATAATATATAGGAAATATAAGAAAGGCTATCTAAACAGATGAGAAAATGTTATGTTTCGTTGCTTCTTTGATAACAAACTTGTTTTTATGTGACATGTAAAGCCAGGTGATTGTGCTACAACTGAAACAGACTCCCAGTGATTTACATTATCCATTGTCTATTAGTTACTCACAATGCAATGCAGTGACCTAATATGTTCAGTACAAAGTAAAGGACACTAAAAATAAAATAATTAACATATATAATAGTGTCCTAAAATGCTTCCTGGGATCCAGTTCAGCCACAGTCAGAAACTGAATAGAATATCATTTGAAATTAAGAAAAAAGACAGTATTAGTAAATTGTTTCTGAAGTCTGTATGTTTCCATGCCTAGTCTTCTAGAAAGACGAAATTATAACAGTGCAGAAGGAGAATTGAACAAATAGTCAAAACAAATAATATGTCACGATTGGCACATGAATGAGCATGTACTTCTGCTTATTTAGAGGATGCCAGTTGAGTAGATGGTCCCTAATATGTTCTCAGTGTACCTTGAAATGTTCACACCTGATTGGATCACCCAAGGCAGACATGAATGCCAGGTGTGAACAAGACCCTGGATGTCAGTTAAGTGGTTCAGAGCTTCAGAATGTTTTTTCACTTCATTTTTGCTCACCAGGGGAGCATGTGATACACTGGGTGTAATTTAGGTTAATTACACCCAGTGTTAAACAGTGTAAAACAGGTTAGCCAACCAGTGCCAAACAGTTAAATTGTATAAATAACATAATACAGTGTCTCAACAGTTTACATTGATTTAAATATTGGTAGCACATGTATGTGTGGTTTGTTTGTTGGTTTATTATTGGTTTAATGAGGACTTTGACTGAAAATAACCTGGTATAGCTAAAATCCGTGATGGTTGAGGTGCACATATTCAAAGAATGAGAATATGTCACAGCTGTGCGAAAAATGAACTATCACCCAGATATGACCTGTCTATGAGGGGATCTGACTGGTCAGTGGAGCTGATAAAATGGACAGTGAGTGTAGATAAGTACAAAGTCAAAAGACATTAAAATAGTTCTTGAAAGTAGCTATGTGAATTATTTAGAAAAAAAATGATTTTGAAAAAGAAACTTTCACAAATGTGTTGCAAAGACTGAAAGATCCCTGTTCTTTTAAATAAATCTGGGTGTTCACTCACACCTGATTGTCAACCCTGTGATGGAAAATACTTGACTCTTATTTCACCTTCAAATGAGCTCTTAATCTATGTAAAATGTAATATTGTATCAAGTATAATGTTTGTCTGATTTAATTGGGTTCTGTGTACGTATTTATAGAATATGCAAGGATGTCTGAGGTTATATTTATGCAAAAATATAAAAAATTCTAAAGCATTCACAGACATTCAAGCACCACTGCGAGTAAAGATGAAGTGGACAAATGCACTGGAAGTACATTATATAATAAGAATAGAAGTGTCCAAACAACCCTCATTTTACATTGAGACATCATGGATCTCTTTCAGAGGCTGAGACCACAGACATGGATGCTAATGGTGCTTAGTGTCGTGTGTTGCAGAAACTGAAAGAAGACCCTCTCACAGGTGAGCCAGGCTCTATACTTTTAGGATGAACACCCTTCTAAATACTAATGGTTTCTAAAGGTCATTTATGTGCACTTATTTAGTCTATATTTGGGATACATTTGCTGCGTTTTCAAATTCTACAATGCTTGGTCTTTTATTCATGGCCTTGTAAATCTTCTTATGACATTGAAGCTTGAATCTAATATTTGAACTGTTAAGCCAAAGCTGACAGACCTTTTTGCTTATAATATGATTGGAGAGCATCACCTAATTTGTGAACCCACAATTGTTATCTTGGTTTAAAGTTAATTAAAAACAAGTGAGACAGCCAGACCAGACAAAATGTTCTGAAATTTGTGCATTGCATAATACAGCAGCTCTGCCTATTTTTTTCCCCCATTTAACTAGATAGAGCCACAGATAAACCCCAAGACAAACACAACGAATACTTTATTTGAATAACCAAGCATAGATGCTTTGTAATGCCTTGTCACCCCAAATCTTAAATCTAATCCTAATCCTAAACCCAAACACAATACTGTTAATAATCCTTCAGGTAGTTACAATTAAAATATCTGTATAAAATCTTTAGGGAATTATCAAACTAAAGTGTGACCGAAATTTTGTTGGGTAAACCATCGGTCACACAAACACACCACACCAAACCTTGTTCAAGGCTACCTTGGAGGTGCCACCAGCAGAACATAAGATAAGATAAGAAAGAACTTCCTTTATCCCGAGAGAAATTCTTTTGTCGTGAGCCAGGCTCTATACCAAATTCCAATGGTTGCTTGATGGTTGGGACATTCCCTAACCACCGGGCCACCAGCTTAATACTGTCAGTCATCTATCACTGCTATTAATATCAAGGGATACACAAAAAATGTTTGTCTACAGTAATGACAAAAAAGGCATAGAAAAGATTTTATTTAACAAGATACCAGTGTTAAAAGCATATTGTTTCATTAATTATTTTATCACACGTTATCTCTTAAATTTCCTCTTTCTCCCTTGTCTCTGGCTGGCCCTGGCTAAGCACTCCTGCTGGAAGTCAACAAGGCAGTCTGTCGTTTCAGATACTGGTACAAAGGATTTGATGGGTGATGAGCTGATAGGTCCTGAGGCTGAACAGACTTTGTTTCCACCACCTTCAGCCACTACTGAAGAGTCTGTAAGGCCACTGGAAAAAAAAAATCCACAGAGAAGTGACTGTGTTAAAATGAAGATCAAGCTGTCTGAAGGAATTCATCACAGACAAACTGTTCAGGATCTACCTGTGGTTTTTGATCGTAACATCAGATGGTCCAGCGCCATCATCAGAGTAATCTGTAAAGAGTAAAGGTCTCTTATAAGATTCAGCAAAGACTGCAAAACCTCAATGTTACCCTCAAAATAATTATTATAGAGAGGGGTCAACATTTTGTTTACACTGCAAGAACACCTTCAATCATATGTGAAAAAGAGATGACACAAACTAGAAGAGTACATACACAGCGGCATTCGATCTCCCTGGTGCAGGACGGAGAGCATGCCATTTCATAAATAACAAAAACAAGAAACAAAACCTTAAAGTAAAACATTAAAAGTCATATTCATTCTTATAATCAATATACGAAGCCAAGAATCCACAGCAGCATGTGACCCAAGGCAGGTAGTATCCAAGAACAACTAGACATATTCCAGACAAAAGTTTAGAGCCTACCAGAGTACGACGGGGTCCTCCCTGCTGAAAGTACTTGTTCAAGCGATGGAGGAACTTCCTGGTTGGGAAAAAACAAGTGGCACCTCTGATCTCTTGTACAACCATTAATGCCTGCTTGTTGTAATTTATTAATTCCACAGGTGAGTAAAATTTGTTCTGAGGGAACTTATGATAACTACTTACTCAAGTCTAGGCGAGCTCTCATCCAATGTTGTTCTTCTACCCCGCTTCTCCAGCGCAACTACTAAACACAAAGAGGACCACTGAGTGAAGGCAGAGACTGCTGCAAAAACTGCTGTTTACAGTGACCAGTGATTAGAGTTTACATAGAGAGATTATATAGCATTGCTGATTTCTGACCTTGTGAAAGGTCACTCTGTTGCTGTTCCCTCTCTGTGGTGCCATCACAGTAAGCAGCATGCACCTCAATCTTGCTAATGGGAAAGAGACAAGAGCACATGGGGCATTCCACTCTCTGGGTCTGAGAAGGAGCTGACCCTCTCTTCTGTTTCTGCTTCATCTCAGCCTGCTCCTGCTCCAGCACCATCGTCATGTCTTCGGCAGGTTCTTCTTCATCCACCTCCATCCCCTCACTCTCTGTCCGTGATTGAGGCTGAGGAATAAAAGAGAGATTTTAGTAAGAGCTATAAAAGGTCCTAGATTTCATGTATACATATTGAGAGTCTAAAATAAAGCATTCAAGTTCCGCCCCCATAGGTGTGTTAGTAGTTTTAGTCTTTGTTCATTTTAAAGCTAATGTGGACTGAGAGAGTTACCTGTGCAGGACTGGTTACCATCAGCTCGGGTGTGTTGTCTTCGCTCATTTGAGTTTCTGTGTTCACAGAAATGGAAAGGACAGGGGAAAGACATAGTTCAGAACACAAAAAACTCACAATGGATCATCCTTTGCTTTTAAAAATCATGAGGTAGAAAGGTTAGAAATCTACAGGAACAACAGGAATCTGATCAACGCTGAGCGACTTGAGTAATTAGATCTGATCATACCTGGGCACATAGTGCTCTCCACATCAAAAATTTCATTTCGAATGTCTTCATGCTTGTCAGGCTGTTGGATCTGGGTGTCTTCAGAAAGCTCACAAGGACTAGACATCCTGCAACCGGGAAAGACAGTTTAAAAAAAAACTGGCAACACTTGAAAATACCATAACATCGGCATGAGGGATGCACTAGTAAAACTATAATTTACAATTTTTTCTAGAATTACAATCAGTGTTTTACCTGGACAGTTTGACAGCACCTGTAGACTCACGGTGCCCAAAGAGCGAGTTGGATTTTGGCTGCTGAGAAAAATAAGGTTACTAATGTTTTGTTCATCCTTTTCTACGCACTCAACTAAACAAATAAATTACAAAAGTAATGAACAAGCATTCAGTAGGAACAACATTGTTGCAGTAATGTTATCAAAATGCAAATCACTGTGCTTATGCTTACTGTTATTACAGTTGGAACAAGAGAATTGTGAGCAGAATAAACATGATACTGTCTAATAGAAAACATTCAATTAACAGAAATTCAAAATATTCAATCTGTTTAAACATTCCAAGCTTTTATGAGTATGCTGGGCAAAGTTTTTTTGTACTTATTGCTCAATTTAGGAGCCAAAAGAATTTAGGAGCTTAAAAAGAATGAACAAGCACATAAAAACATTGGGAAGTAAATCAGATTAAAAGCCTTTTTTTGTTGTTTTGTTACAAGTGATAAAAGACGACAATGGAATACTGAAAGCCAAATAGTGTCAAATTGTGCTGCCTTTCATATCTGATGTCAGAAGTGAAATCTTCAACAAAATCCACTATTATTGCTTTAAAAGAAACTAAGCAAACAAACACATGGGGGTCCTCGAGTTACAACGGTCTCAACATATGACGTTTCGAGTTTACAGCGCTCACACCCACTCGGTTTACACTGTTACAGTTGCGGAAGAATACGCAGTAACGCGCCGTATGAGTGAGGGAGTGTTCCTTTTCACCCTAGACTAGAGTGTGTTTCAACCAGTGTTGGGCAGTAACGCGTTACTAAGTTTTTTTTTTTAAGATTTTTTTTTGGTAACGCAGTAATCTAACGCGTTATAATTTTAAAATGGGTAATTAGATTACCGTTACAATTCAAGTAACGTTGCGTT
>JBBPCY010054387.1:0-12814 GCA_037974405.1 Brachyalestes nurse
GGAGCACCATTAAATCCATTATTAGAAAATGGAAAGATTATGGCACCATAGCAAACCTGCCAAGAGAGGGTCATCCATCAAAACCTACAGACCGGGAAAGGAGCAGCAACCAAGAGGCCGACCCCTGAAGGAGCCGGGGGCCCCAACCTGCACAGAGCTGGGCTTCATGGAAGAGTGGCCAAGAAAATAAGGCAGACCATTTGAAATTTGCCAGAAGGTGTATTGGAAACTCCCCAAACATGTGGAAGAAGGTGCTGTGGTCAGATGAGACTAATATAGAACTTTTTGGCACAAACCCAACACCCCTCATCATGCTGAGAACACCTTCCCCACAGTGAAGAATCATAGTGGCAGTATCATGAGGTGGGGATGCTTTTCATTGACAGAGACTAGGAAACTGGTCACAACTGAAGGAAAGCTGGATGGCGCAAAAAATAGAGAAATTCTTGAGGGAATTTTTTTTTTGAGTGTAGCTGTACAAAGTACTGATACACGCTTTTGTCTTATTCATTTGTTTTTTTTGTTTATTTGTTTGTTTGTCAGATTAATATTTGCCTGCGCTATATCCTTAGAAATAACCAGGACAAACAAAACTAAAGAAAAAACATAAATTCTATTGGTGTAAGAAACTCGAATTAAGATACAAATCTTGCTGTACTGTCATAAAACCAGTTAGTTTATCTCACCATACCTAAATTACCTAGTTCAAAGTAGAACTTCTGTCTAAACCTATTATCCTCATTTTAATTTTGCAAACTTTCTGTTGCTGAACCAATGCAGCCATTTTACTTACCATCCAGAAGTAAAATAGGCTCACTAGGCTCCTACAGTCCTGCATCAAACCATTGTGAACGATCCACACCAGTACTGACAGGCAAAGAAACACCCTGGGCACGTCACCAGTCCAGTTCAAGTGATGTATGTGGCTTTGGACTGTGGAAGGAACCTGGAGCTTCCAACATGTACCCATTTAGACACAGGGAGAACATGCAAACTCAACATAGAAAGGACCCGGGACATCGCAGCTGGGAACCAACAGCGCTACCCACTGCCTCATCATCTGTGTATCACCTTAATAAATCACTGTAGTTACTGAATTCTAACTGTTTACATTGAAGAATTAATAAAAGTAAGGCTGCTAAGACATAACTGCACAGGATTAGACTATGAGTGCCTACAATTAGTGAATTTATTGTTTCAGTTTCAGCTTTATTTGTCATATGCAAGTAAGCACAGGGGCAACACTGCAATGAAATGTGATTGACGAGAAGAAGACAAGTCCCTCAGCAATATAGTAAAAATAACAATCTTAGTTAAAATGTATAAAAAAATATAAAAATCTTAAGCACTGTAAATTACAATTTTTAAAACAAAATTGCCATTTTTGTGTAAACTCTAAACTGTGTAAACTGTGTATATCGATACCTGGCGAATGCTTTAGGAAAAATGTATTGTTCTTTGACAGACCCTACTTCCATCATACTTTTTTTATATCATACTTTTTTATATTGTCCTAATCATCAAACTTCTTACAGTAACCAGCTGAGCACCTACATTTCCCGCTCGTTCAAAAACGACCCAGACTTGTAATGACATTCTCAGTTTGAACATTTTTCTCAAACTGCATTGACTTTCTCATGCAACGCTGTTCCAGTTACAGAAATACAGTCTGTAGGCAGTAGATGTTTTTCTGTCTTCATTCGTCACCTGCCTAAAATAAGGTGGAGGTGTCACTTCTGAAACTCACACTGTGCGTTTACTTTTGATGAGCAGAAGTGAAACGGAAATATGATAGAGCCGACCCAGATAGTACTAGTTACACATCACTATCTTTTAATAGCGACATTCATGGCATCGAACATTATACTGACAGATAAGTACTCCCAGTTAGTTTCATGTACTAAAGTAAGTTATTGATAGATTTCTACTTTTCTGAGCTTAAACCAATAGAGAAAACATAATACCTCTACTTCTATTTAAGCCAATTTGTAATGAAAGTAATGAGCCTTCCAGTTGCATTTTAGTATTGAAATGCAGTAAAATGCTGAGTATGTTGTCGTTGTGGATGTGCAGAGATCCAGGATCTGTGTGCTTGTCTCCCAGCACCAGTTTACGAAGAGCCTGGCCACGTCTCCTATTATACAAAAAAAACCCTGAAAATTATATTTTCAGTCCTTATTGACTGTAGTGGGGCTAAACAGCTATAAGTAAAGAAGGACTCCAGTCCAACTAGGTTCAGCCGCACTATATTAGAGGAGGAGCCTAAAGCTCTGCTCTGCCTTACACTGTGCTGGTCTGTGTTTGCGTCTCTAGGTTTGTCAAGTCAAGTCAGGCCGAGCTGTATTGTCATCCCAGCCACATACAGTAACTACAAAGTGAGACGAAATATCGTCCTCCATAGGTGCAACATACTACACAACACAACAGCAGCACTCAGACAGATCAACGAGGGTAAAAAGAGGAATAAACTGTAGTTATGCGTTCGGTTTGCCAGTCATTCCCAGCCCCCCAGGCCAGTATCACAGTGCTGTTGTACCCATCTCTGGATTTATGACTACCAATACACTGCCATTCTGTGAGCTTTACTTGCAGCCACACCACCAACCCACAGCTGTCTTCCGCTCTAAACTTCACTTCCAGTAATTAAAGACCAGCAAGGCCACATTCTTGTCTAGTTGGTTAAATCGCTTTCTCTTGCAAATCTGTTGAGACAAATGTGACCCCCATTATATTCACACCACATATTAATGCTTTCTGTTTTTCACTTCTGAGGACAGACATTGATTCTTAAGGACAAAGTGACTTTTTGACTTCAAAAGAGGCCAGATATAAAATGTTACACTTTTTTCATACATGGACTTTGTTATTCAGATGTGAATGGGAAATCATAATGCATTTTCCCCTTTTGTACCATGATGTATGTATGATGAAACCATAATGTAACTGCAATCTCGACTCTGGGTGGGTATAAAAACCAGTGGTTTTGATACCAGCAATATTAACAGAACCATTTTTTTCCCATTCAAAACCACCAGCAAAACTTCCAATGTTTTAATGTTGATCTTGGAATGGAAATCTGAAAAAAGAAATCCTGCAGGTGCCTCTAGGCCACGACTGGAGTTATTAAACTGCAACAAACTATCGCATGCTATAATTTCCTGTCAGGCAGCACTTGCAGGTGTAAAAGCTTTGGACATCTGGTTCCTATCACCACCACTTTGAACAACTCAAACTTTTCTTAATCTAAGGAGTTCCCTTTATATGGCCAGGGACCAACAAAGTAAAAATGCTAGTCCCGTAAAGTTTAGTTTTGCGTATAAACTACACAGAATACTTTTCTAATCAAAAGACCCGAGGGTGAACAAACATATAAGCAGAACTATAGAAACAAGTAAAACCAGACAAAGACAAATACAAGGTGCTCTTTAAAATACAGAAGGCTTCTGTAAGCAGCACTATCCTACACTATCATCTTCTTAAGCAGTCAGTCAGTGACAACAGTAGGAAGAGATGTAACAGCTCACAAAAAATAATGATGATTTATTTGTATAGTTAAGTTGTATGTTTATATATGAAGATAATTAATTGTACATGTATTTGTAGTTACAGAATGTATTACAGTGGTTTATAGTGCAAAAAATAATTGTCAGTTACATAAAGGCTTTATTCAACATATATTTTGCATCTTGTAATTTTATTCCACCTATAATAGGTAACAAATATAACAACAAAGTAACAAATATATTCTGTAATCACCAATTTACACTCAGCAGTGGGAGCTCAGCAGAGACACAGATGCAGCCAAAACACTACAAGTCACCCAAATAAAAGGACACCATCAAAACCTCCCTTCATCTCCTCAAACAGCAGACAGTTCTTCTTTACGGATGTAAATGTGATTTAGTCCTGATGTTTGAAAAGTTTTGTTCATTTTTACAGTTATAATGATCCAAAAAAAAAACAGTTTCGCTGAACTATGCCTTTAATCAAACTGGAATCATTTCAGAAACGACAGACGATCAAAGAAAACAATCATTCTTTTTTGTGTTTGCAACAATTAGGCCCGAACTGGTAAGCATAAAATGCATAGAAAGCCTATGAAAAGAACTGATGTGCAATTTGAAAAGATTATTACATGTTTAACATTTATGCAGCATAAACAAACAATATGTATGGTCTTCAGAAGCACGGATAACTGGTGGTTTAGTGAGCGTTAAGAGTGACTGAGAGGATGACGAGCACGATGTACACGATGATGAAGACGAGTCCGATTCCCAGAGCTGTGTTGTTTAGGATGCGGGCCAGTCGAGAGCTCCTCTCCGCCTGAGGCCTGTTGCCGGTCGCGTTGGCATCTCGAGTCTGGGGGAAACACAGAAATATTTAACTCAGTCCAACTGTTTCTTGTCAATACACACAACAAACTGTTAGAAACTGATGGAAGCCCCGATCTCAGAGCTAAGAAGAGCGAGATCAACCAAATGAGCTACCATCTTAAAAACCAGCACACATTCTGAGCAGACTTCATCAGTGTCACAAACCATTACTCTTCTAATCTTTATAATCTCACAACCTTTCACCTGGCTTAGTTTTGTGTATTTACAGTTCACATCAGGCAAATCCAAACCAACAGTACAGCCCAGCAGTCAGCACCATATACAGACAAATAGTAGTTCCAAATGGGGGGAAATTATGGCGCATATTTCGGCTTTAAGATCTTTATATGTTTGGACAAGGCTTTTATAGCAACCACTTTCACAAGCTCTGAGGCGTTTAGCACCTCTAGAGATCACTATCACATGAATACATGAAACAGTTGCCCAATATGCTGCCTCATGACATTTTTGAGATAAGACTTCGGCTTAAAACCTAAAAATGTGATTCATTGTGGTTGGGTACATGTAGGGGACACTGTGAGGAATTAACATTCAACACTTTGATCACTTTCATGTCTCAACAGCTGAATTATCCATAAAATTGGTGCCATTCCCCTTTAACCAAATGGTAAACCTTTTATTTTAGCTGTACATGTACGCTGTTGGTGTACTGTTAAAAACATGTTATGAATGTTTTAACATTAAAAGGTTTCCTGAACTTCTAATAGTAAATAAACAGAACACATATCTGCTTTAAATGTTGTTCAATGGACTTTTAGAAAAGCGCAGAAATGTATGTGTCAAATACTTTGTACATATTTATAGGGCAGGGATGTGTAGATGTAGCACATTATTTATTATTTTATTGCGATAATGCAGGTTTTTAAAAATCCTTTTGTTTTGAAAGTTTGTTGCTTTTTTTGTGCTCATGTGTGCGCGCAGCAGGCAGCTCCATCTTATATGGACAGAAAACCAAAATTGTAATCTCTGCCCAGCAATTATATATATATATTAACACAAAAGTCAACTAGTCGACTCATTCCAACATTCAGCAGTTTTAATAACTCATACGAGCTGAACAGTTTAAATATAACAATGTTTATAGACGACTATTTAAAAATGTTTACACACAACAACGTTTTTTTTTTCCTAATGTGGGCCCTTTAAACATTAAAGCCAAAAAGCCAAAGTAAACAAGCAGGCAAGCAAGGCCACAGCTTGGAGAAGAAGGGGAGAACTGTAAGTACACTTATAAAGTCAGGTCATTACCCCCGACCAGGCCAGAGTACTGCATTCTGAGGACCTTGCTCTGTCAACTCAACCATAGAGGGCTTTTGTTGCTGCTTGCTCTAATCTAGCGTGGGTCAAGCTCCAGTGAACAGGTGGCAGGTTCGTGTGATACCTGATGACTGATCCACAGTACCACTGTTTACACAAAAGCATTGTTGGGTTTAAACTGGTGGGGCAGGACGTCAGCCCTGGGCGCCCGCAGCACTTTAGCTTTCTAAGTCATTTAACACAACAGATTTAACTCGTCAGCTCATTTTAGAGTGCTGAATTTGGTGTGTTTGCAGGGACAAAGCCGGCAGTCAGGAACACAGCGCCTGGGGAGCAGTGTGTGGTGACGATACCTTGCTCGAGGGTGCCTCAGTGGTGCCACTAACAGTCCTGGGATTCAAACCCATAACCTTCTGATCACAGGGGCAAATTCTTAACCACCAGACCACGAACTGCCTCCAAACAGGGTTTCCATAGGTCTGTGACCCTTTGAGGCTTCAGACCGATGCTGCTTTTATTATTATCATTAATCATAGCACTATCAGTTTATTATCCGATTTCTGTTATATATGACGTACTATTTCTTTGTGCTCAGTTGCATAACAGGATATCATTTTATATCAGATAATAAGTTGGCCCTTGCGATCAGAAGGTCGTGGGTTCAAATCCCAGGACTGCTAGTAGCTCCACTGAGGTACCCTTGAGCAGGGTCAAATAATAATCGTTTATTATCATTGTCTCTCAAGCAGATTGGAAATGAACAAAACTAAAACCGTATGCTTTGATGGTTCTCGTTTATGTCGGATCTAGTTTTGGAGTGTGCAGTGGAAAAATGCCCTAGACAGTGATTACCTAGATTACATCTGGGAACTTCCCCTACTTTTCACTAATTGTCCATTTAGACGTTTCCACAGGCAACATAAAACTTTAGAGGGACAGTATTATCACTTATGTAATAATTACGCAAGTTCTGGTGAAGTGTAATTCAGCCAATTCTCAGCACAAGCCATATTTTGTTATCTATTAACCTATTAAACTTTCCTGAACCAGTGAATCACTATCTGGCTCAAAGGTTGCTTCAAACGCGAATGAGAACGGAGAGAAAAATAAGAAGACGGGGGAACAATTCTCCAAGCGCTTACCATGCTGACTGTTTTCCTTTCTGACAGAGTTAAGGGTGTAACTTAGCTGGCAGTAAAAGCAGATGTTGATAGTAGTTTAGCTTTATAGGTTTTAAGAACAGACTACTTAAGCACTGATGTGCATCACTGTTCATTCAAAATAAATAAATACCTATTAATCATTCATAATAAATAATTTTCATACTTTTTTCAGATTTCAACTGTAGAATTACAATTGGAACTACCACTAAATATTTATGATCAAATATTTATATTTAAAAAGTAATCAGAACTAATAAAACAAAGTCATGGGATTTAAATAATGTGTTCTTCATTAATCTAATCTATTTTAATCTGTTCCAGATTATTTTCCACAAGGCACATTGTTAAATTTGCCTTGTGAACAGTGTAAAATTCTTTCTCTGTATTAACCTATTTAACCTATTTAAGCAGTGGACAGTCAGGAACGCAGCGCCCGGGGAGCAGTGTGTGGGGACGGTACCTTGCTCAAAGGAACCCCAGTGGTACCACTAGAAGTCCTTGGATTCGAACTCACAACCTTCTGATCGTAGGGGCAACACCCTAAGCACAAGGCAACAAACCCACCACAAAGGATGCAGCTTGATGTTTACGTGTGGTTTCTGTGAGCACAATCACCATTTACATGTTCTCAGAAATGCACTCTGGTTTACTTGTGACTAGGTTTGAGAGAAACTGTCATGCAAACCACTCCAACCACCTAAAACCACCTTTTTTTCATCTGCTCAGGGCAACACCTGATACCCCGTCTATGAAGTTTCAGGGTCATAATTAGTGCCAAGAAAATGTTATTAAGTTCTCACTCTGGGTTTACCGTAACCCTGCTTACACAAAAGTTCACCTCCAATCAGCACATTCAGGTAAAACTGGAAAAGCTGAGCTGAACCGGACTCTGTGACAGGCTAAGGGATCTCACACAATAGGCTCTTGTCTTATGGCGGATCGTTGATATCAAAGCACATCTAATGAAAACTCAGGGTGCCTGTGCTTTTACTTTCTCTTCGTTTTGTAGGGCTGTTGTAGAAAATTAAAAGAATGTGATGTGGAGTGCCGGTGTGGCAGGGTGCTATCATATCCCTCGGCTCTGCCCTTTTTAGCTAGGCTGCTTTAGCAAGGTATGCCGGAGTCTTTTTACGGACTCTTTACAGTTAGAAATTCTACCCTGTAAACATGAGCACAAGTACATCTGTTCTCTCTCTTCTCTCAGGGGACCTGCTGGACATCTGCCCAGCCTGACTGATGACCATTGGGGCTCCAGGTCACCACTTTTTAGGGTCTGCAATCACTGCTGCTCAAAGCGCCGCCGGAGATTCCCTTAGTTTCAACAAAACCAACCCGCAACTCTTAACTGTACCATCTCTGTTCGCCGCAGATAGCCAGCTTGTCATACAGTGATTACGTTTGTACACAAAGGTCTTCTGTTATTACTTTTCCCAACAGAGGTCAACCAGAGGACGATGGGTTCCCCTTTTGAGTTTTTGGTTTTTCCCTCCAACTTTAGGGAGTTTTTCTTCGCCCCAGTCGCCCTTGACTAGGGGCTCAGACCTGGATTCTGTAAAGCTGCTTTGTGACATTTATGGTCGTGAAAAGTGCTAAATAAATTAAATTTAACTGAACTGTTATCCAAGTTATCACAGATAACATCACGGCTGGAACAATCTGCGACCGATTTACAGACATGATGTCATTCGCTCTAATCCTCTCACTCTAAACACAGCACAGCCCTTCACTGCACATCACTCCACTATTACAGCTTCACACTCTACTATTAAAACATGACGCATACTGTGTTAACAACACTTCACTTATTCTTCAGCACACAGGGAGGACCTGTAAATATTCCAGACCTGTGTATTTACAGACATAGATACTTACGCTACAGGGTAAATGTTTTTGCTACTTCAAGTTACTCACTTAATATTTACTAAAAAATACACTTAGTAGTCTTTACCAACAATTAAATTTCTATTATGTTCACCACTTGAGTTCCTTTATTATCCAGAAAATGTCATTTTTTTATTTATCACTACTGACCAATAAAGATAATTATAGAATTATAATTCTAATGTGGATGACCAGACGGGTGTTAGATATTTAAGGAGCTATTAAAGTTGCTGAAACAGTAACGAATGTGTTAAAAGTTAAAAGGACAGTCTAGAATTTAACGACCAGTTAATAGGAGTCAGACCTGCACTGTTACAGATTCTCTCATCTTAGAAAGGAAACTGGTTAGACATATTTTCATATAGTTCTTCACCTACGAACTTTACAAAATTTAACAAGAATAAAAATCTTGTATGAAATAAATGGATAAGTGGTACGAAGCTGTGGTGTGTAAAAAAAAAACTTTACTGGTGGTGTAGGTGGATCTTTTTCAGGAGGATTGATGAAAGCAGCTAAAACAACAGCTTGAGTGCCTTAAAATGGTTTCTGGCATCCAGCTGTCTGCCAGACCTTCAGCAGAGCAAGAGGCCCCAAACAGAAAGGCCGTTCATTAAGGAGGGGAGGGGAGGGGGGGGGTTAGCCAACAGTGTAAACACAGTCACTGCGCATGAGCCTTTCATTTGATCCATTTGTGTTTGTGTAATACTGAATTACAGCAGACCAACATAATACACGCAGGTTCAGGAGCGTCGACAGAGACCCAGCCCTGAACAATAAGCCTGTTATATACACACACACACACACACACACACACACACACACACACACACACACACACACACACACACACACACACTATATATATATATATTATATATATGTGTGTATATATAACAAGAATAAAAAATGGATATGTGGTACAAAGCTGAAGTGTGTAAAAAGTTTACTGGTGGTGTAGATAGATCTCTAAAACTGATGAAGATGCTGAAATCTTGATTTATTTTGTACAATTTTCCCCTTACCCCACATGCTAACATGACTAACAAACAGAACTTGAAAGTGGCACAGATAAAATGTCGTTTAGGGCACAATATGAGTTACTGTGAGCTATAAAATACCTGCAGTGTTTGTTGTTCACAAGTTCTTTTTTATAGCCCACAGTAAGTCATAAAATAATAAATTTGGTAGCACTCTTTGGTCGGTGGCACAGACTTGTGGATGTGGTTCAGCGCACGGCATGGCCGATCATCTACCCCCGGAGAGTATGGAACATTGAGTACATTTACATTTTTTTAATCAAATTATTCTTCCAACCAAGAAATAAACAGATTTATTCTTTCAGTTTTCAAATATGAAAGGGTGCTTTTGTAAAACACAATTTACTGCAAAGTCTCAGGTTTCTCTGGACAGATTTGTCCTGAAAATGTACAAAAACTCTCTTTCTCTCTCTCTCACACACACACACACACACACACACAAAGAACTCGTATAATTCAAGCTTCTTTGTGTGTTTGTGCTTTTTCACTTTTTTGTGCGGGCTTGGCTTACCCCTTCAGAGTGCTTTCCCACACTCATGACTCACCACCTGCCATGTGCCTTGCCATAAATGAAACCTACTCACCACTGCAGTAGTTTCAACACAGTGATTTACATTACATTTCCCGCAAATGGGGAGGGAGAAACGAGCGCAACTTTCTCTAAAAGCTGCAGGACACCAAACAGGACTCACCCACTCAACTCCACCTTTTACTGGCTTCCTATTCATCTTCCCCATGTCATTTATCTTACAACATAAATGCCAAAACCTTGGTTAGTTGAATTACGTGCGTTTCAGCACAAGAAAAACCGTGGGGCACAGATCGGGGCACCACTGTGACCTAATAACACTTTCATAGAACACTTTCAACAGGAACTGTTCATATTGACTCATTTCTAACTGCGGACCGGCCGTTGTGCCCATCTAGGTGTTATTTTCAGTAGTAAAAGATTCTTTTGCGGGTCACTGTCTGCCAGTTCAGCATTTCCGACATGGCTTTTGCTGAATGGGCAGAAGAGGAAAGGCAGGAAAGGACACCGAACACCTCCCAGGCCAACAACAACACAGCGTCAGGACCTAACTGACCAAACTCAAACCGTTTTTTTTTTTAATCAGCTCATTACAAAATGTGCGTTTAGACTCAAAACAGTCTCAACAGTCTAGCAGTCTAAAAAATGGCCAGACTTCTACCATGAAGGGAGATTTTTGCATTTTGCAACTGTCACAGAATTAGTCGGCATCTTGCCCAAGGATCTATTGGTGTAGTGTGGTGTTCTTACTGAGGTGGGAAATCCAACCCGAGTCTCCTGCCCGGAGGGAAGCAGCCTCCAAAAAGCTACAGCAGCTTTGATTTCATGGCAGCTCTCACCTCATTAATCCTCCACAATGGTATCAACATGAAGGCTGGCCCGCACTTCCTCCAAAACAAGATAACTCCCATTTAGAGGACAACGCTAATGACCCCATTACATCAGCGAAGAGATGCATAACTAGATAACTAGATGTATTTCCCCAAGAAAATGTGAGAAAGTGTGATTGCCTGGTTGCTATGTTATGGGTTTTGCTCTGCTCAATGCTTCTTCGCCCATATAGACTGTTAAGGCAACTCACCCACTGCTCTCTCTTTCCTTACATTACAGAAGTAACTCGAGCACAAAAATAAAAAATTTAAATGATCAATACAAGCCCAAAAGGACGGGGTCTAAGGTATGTGTTAAAATTTTACCAATTACTCACCCGACCTCGGAGGTGAAGTATTGTTACTTCAATTAAACAATGACTCAATAGAATCATACAACTTATTGCGCAATGTACAACCTACACACACTCCTGGTCAAATGACGGTAAACGCTTGAATGACACTTTTCTGCACAACTTCTATTTGCTGGGTTTAACATATTAAACAAACAACTGTGTATATTACAACACCACATGTGCCACAACTTCTGTTATATGCCATACTTTTTTTCCCCAAGATGTTCAAGCAAATACAGAGTAACTGTATGTAAAGAAATGTCCAACGTGTCATTTTGGCCGGGGGTTTGCAAATGTTTGGGAAACAAAATTGTTCCAAGTTGTGCAAGAAATTGTGCAAGATCCTTCTCTTGATATTGACATACGGTGACATCACCAAGGAATGCAAGTGCGCAAACATCCTGCCACTATCTTTACGGCTGGGGAGGCTGATTTAAAGCCGTTTACTTTACTTAAATAAAGGGGATCGGTAGTTATAAACACTCTCAAACAATGTTTTCTATCTCTTGAGGAACGTTACTTAGCCAAAACCGTGGACCGAGAACGCATTTTGCTGTCATGTTATTTTTAACTTGAATGTTAGTGTAAATCTCTGGGAACTCTGTTTTGGATGGGAACATGGAAGATATGGAAAGAGCAATACCTGAGGTTGTCAAAACTAATACCAAATGGACTTGCTTTGTTTTGACAGGAATGAAAAAGAGGGAAGCAGCTAGCCTTTTACTCACTGGGACCTAGCTCAGAGACTGAAATGTATGCTTTGTAGAAAAGAAGATGCCTGTGGGGTAGTGGGGTTTGAGCAGTGCTAAACTGTGACTGTTAGAGTGTGGCATTCATGTCAGGCCATAAATATCTAAACTAGGATAAAAAAAAAACAAGGATTCAAAACACTTCACAAATACTAACTTCTGCTGGGGCCCTAGGTGGGTTTTCTGATGTATCATTCTATTAGTTTTTACATTTTATCTTGCAGTTTTACAGTTATTATCGTTCCCTGATTTCTTGTTGCTCATACTTGCAGTCAGTGATGTAGCTAGGACTGATATTTTCTGTCACAAAATTCAAACCAAAACTCTTCAGCTTCCTTATTTTATTTAAAGTAATTAGCATTGCCTTCGGTGCAGCTCTTGAAGGCATAGAACCAGGGAGATAATTACTACAGTACATACACTACTATGATTAGACTATATTACATGTGTGAGTAATATATATATAGATAGCTCTGGAAAAAAATACGTTTTTAAATCAGCGTCTCTATGAGTATGAAACCATTCCAGTCCAGTGTCTGTTAAATTCCTACACAAGCACCTCATTCTGCTTTATGAGGG